>VSMD01092187.1:25738-62587 GCA_008750895.1 Mirza zaza | reverse complement strand
AATAAAGTGAGACTCTGTCTCAAAAAAAAAAAAAAAAAAAACAGTTAGATAAAAGGTATAAGCTCTATTGTTCAGCAATGAGTAAAGCAACTATAGTTAACCATGATGCACTGTATATTTAAAAATAACTAGAACAGGCCGGGCGCGGTGGCTCAAGCCTGTAATCCTAGCTCTCTGGGAGGCCGAGGTGGGCGGATCATTTGAGCTCAGGAGTTCGAGACCAGCCTGAGCAAGAGTGAGACCCCATCTCTACTATAAATAGAAAGAAATTAATTGGCCAACTAATATATATAAAAAATTAGTCGGGCATGGTGGCACATGCCTGTAGTCCCAGCTACTTGGGAGGCTGAGGCAGTAGATTGCTTGAGCCCAGGAGTTTGAGGTTGCTGTGAGCTAGGCTGACGCCACAGCACTCACTCTAGCCTGGGCAATAAAGTGAGACTCTGTCTCAAAAAAAAAAAAAAAAAAAAAAAATAACTAGAACAGAGGATTTGAACTGTTCCCAACTCATAGAAATAATAAATACTCAAAAATGATGGATACCTCCAATACCCAACTTGATCATTAAACATTCTATGCATGTAACAAAATATCACATGTGCCCCATAAGTATGTAAAATATTATGTATCAATTTTTAAAAAGTTAAAAGAATAAAATAAATGGTGCTGGGAAAACTAGATGTTCAATATCCCATTGCTTATATTAAAAACAAGAAGTATATATGTGTTTGTATATGCACAGATAAGTTCACATAGGGCAAGTTAACTCTGGTAGGTGTATTTTTATTTTAACTTCATACCCAACCATTTTACTTAATTTTTACAATAATTACTATTTGTTAAATAAGAAAACATCCTTTAAAAATATCACATGAGTCAAGTGATTTTCAACAAGTGTTCCAAGACAATTCAGTGGGGGAAAGAATAATCTTTTCAATAAATAATGCTGGAACAACTATACGGTGACATGCAAAAGGATGCAGTTAGATCCCTATCTTGCATCATACACAAAAATGAACTTAAAATCAATCATAAACCTAAATGTAAGAGCCAATATTATCAAAGAAAAGAGCTGTAAATGAAAACACAAGAGTAAATATTCATGGTTAGAAAATAGTTTTCTTAGCTACAACACCAAAAGCACAAATGACAAAATAAAAAATAGATAAATTAGAGTTCATCAAAATTAAAAACTTTTGGGCTTCAAAGGACACCACGAAGAAAGTGAAAAGACAACAAATGTAGCTGGGCGTGGTGGTGCATGCCTGTAGTGCCAGCTACTCGGGAGGCTGAGACAGGAGCATCACCTGAGCCCAGGAGTTTGAGGTTGCAGTGAACCATAATCAGGCCACTGCACTCCAGCCTGGGTGACAGAGCAAGGTCCTGTTTCAAAAAACAAACAAACGAACGAACAAACAAAAAAAAAACCACACCAGAATGGGAGAAAATATTTGCAAATCATAATCTGATAAGGGACTTGTATCTAGAACATAAAAAGAACTCTTACAATTCAACAATAACAAGACAGCCCAGTAAAAAAATGGTCAAAAAATCTGAATAGACATTTCACCACAATGCAGAAGCCACTTTGTACCCAATATGATGGCTGTAATAAAAAAGACTGGCAATAATAAGTGTTAGCAAGAGTGTGGAGAAACTTCAAACATTGCTGGTGGGATAGTAAAATGGTGTAGCCACTTTGCAAACTGTTTGGAAGTTCTTCAAAAAGTTAAATAGTTACAATAAGACCCCTCAAGTCTACTACTAGGTATAAACCCAAAAAGAATTGAAAACAGTACTCAAACAAATACATGTGTACATATATTCATAGCAGCACTGTTCACAATAGCAAAAAGATGAAAAGAGTCCAAATGTCCATCAATAGATGAATAAATTAAACAAATTGTGGTATATACATACAATGATATATTATTCAGCCATAAAAAGAATGAAGTACTGATGCATGCTGAAAACATATGCTAACTGGATGAGTGACACCTTCCATAAATAGTGTGTGATGTATTATACATATAACATTATAAAACATTACACTAAGTGGAAGAAGCCGGATATAAAAGGCCACATATTGCATGATTCCATCTATATGAAATGTTCAGAATAGATAAATCCATAGAGACAGCACACAGATTGTTGGTTGCCAGGCGCTGGGGTGAGGTGGAGAAGAGGAATGGGAGTGACTGTTTAATGGGTAAGGGGTTTTACCTTGGAGTGATGGAAATGATTTGGAACTAGATGAAGGCAGTAGTTGCACAACACTGTGAATGTACTGAATGCCACTGAATTGTTTCACCTTAAGACAATTAATTTTGTGCTATGTAAATTTCACCTTGATTAATTATATTTTAAAAGCTTAAGAAAGTTCTTTGATTTTAAAATTTTAATAAATTATATTTAAAACCAAAATAAACCACTGAAGTTTCTTTTCTGTGCACAAAAAATACCCTCAAGGATACCAAAGAACACTCATTAGTATTCCAGGCCTCTGTCTCTCAGCACTGTGTCTGCCTACCTGTTTTATTCCCCTTCCAAGATATGAGCCTCTCAGGAATACTACCTATTTCTCACTTATCCCTGTGTCCACATGCCCAGCACCAGACTTGGAGAGGATGCCTCTGTGAATCCTCTGAACTGGGCTGCAGATGAGGGTCCCAGGACCTACCACCAGCCTCCAACTCTAAGCACTGACCTGTCCTCATGGATGTAGGCCAGGTAGAAGAGGAGCACGATGCAGCACTGTCTCTGGCGAGCAGCTCCCTCCACATACTGGCGATCAGACAGGAAGGCAAGGCTTTCAGGGCTCCTGCTGCTTATCTGGGGTAGGCCATGCTGCAGGAGCTCAGACACTTCAGAGAGTTCTGGGGAGGGAACAAGGAGGGTAAAGCCACACAGAGGACACAGGGAGCAGGTAATAAATGCATGCGTATCGACTACATGGAGAGTACTGCATAGGGCAGCACGGGTACATGCGGTATAGAAGGAAATCAAAGGCCTGGTGCGGCGGCTTATGCCTATAATCCTAGCACTCTGGGAGGCCAAGGTGGGAGGATCACTTGAGCTCAGGAGTTCGAGACCAGCCTCGGCAAGAGTGAGACCCTGTCTCTACTAAAAGTAGAAAAATTAGCCAGGCGTGGTGGCTTGCGACTGGAGTCCCAGCTACTCGGGAGGCTGAGGCAGGAGGATCGCTTCAGCCCAGGAGTTTGAGGTTGCTATGAACTAGGCTGACACCATGGCACTCTAGCCCAGACAATGTAGTGAGAATCTATCTCAAAAAAAAACGGCATCAAAGGCTCCTCTTACTTATACAGTGTTCAGCCTATCAGGAGAGACTCAAGTTAACATGTGGAATGATGTAGATACATCTCGAAAAACGCTATATCTATTTGTTCGTTCATTCATTTGATATATGTTCACTGAGTGGCTGCTCTTAGGACAGGCTGTGAGACCCAGGCCCTACCTCCAGGAACTGGCAGCTGGTGGGAAGAGACAGACAACTGCAGGACACGTGGTCAGTGTCATGCAGAGGAAGGAGTGCTTCAGGCTGCCAGGGTAGGGAGGACATGCTCAAAGAAGAAAGAACTGTGGGGGGTAAGCAGAAAACAGGCAGAGAAGGGAGGGAAGAGAATCCAAGGGACAGGAAATAAGGTCTTCAGAGGCTCAGAGGCATGAGAGGACATTCCATGTCTCCATTCAGTATAACTGGATGGTCAGTAAACAGATGTGGGGTGTCAGAAGCTGTGGAACTGTGTGATGTAATTTACAGCTAGGCTGTGAAAGACCTTGAATGATGTTTAAAGAATTTAGATTTTGGCCGGGCGTGGTGGCTCACGCCTGTAATCCTAGCACTCTGAGAGGCCGAGGTGGGAGGATCACTTGAGCTCAGGAGTTCAAGACCAGCCTGAGCAAGAGCGAGACCCCATCTCTACTAAAAATAGAAAGAAATTAGCTGGACAACTAAAAATATATATAGAAACAATTATTCGGGCGTGGTGGCGCATGCCTGTAGTCCCAGATACTCAGGAGGCTGAGGCAGAAGGATTGCTTGAGCCTACGAGTTTGAGGTTGCTGTGAGCTAGGCTGATGCCATGGCACTCTAGCCAGGGCAACAGAGTCAGACTCTGTCTCAAAAAAAAAAAAAAAAAAAAATTTAGATTTTATCCTGAGCGCAGAGATTCCTAGATTTCTTATGAAGCCTCTGTTTCATAAAAGAAGGAGTATTTTAATATCATAAGAGTAGGAAAGAAAAGGATCTCAGAACTTAAATTTTGAATAAAGTCAACCTTATGGAAAATTCACCACATTACCCCTGTGTTCCACATGTTACCATGGACCAGCAAAAACTCCGTCATCGCCTGACACTGCTTCCCAGACTGATGTGTGGGGACCATGGCTGAAGGCCAAGGGCGTTAAGATGTTAAGACATGGTTTTCAGATAATGCTTCCAACAATGAGTAGAGATTGGTTAGAGGTTAAGAGACTGAAAGCAGGGACCTAAGTTGAAGGTCAACTGAAAGAGTCTATCCTGCTAAAGCAGTAGACCCAGGGCCAAGCTGTGGGCAAGTGGAATTAAGTCATCTGCTACCAGCCAAGTAAGGATGGAAAATGTTCCACAGCAATTTGGCTGCAGAGGCAGGGCAGCTCTCCTAACTCCAAGTTCATTGCTTTTTCTATCAAAGCACACTATGATCAATATGGTAACAATGAAACAAATATCCTTGAGCCTCAGGCATCTCCCTGCCCTTTCTCCTGATAGATAAAAGAAAGAAGCAGTTTGGATGTAAGTGAGAGGTGCTGTGCTTCTGAGAGTTGACAAAATCTCAGAATCTAAAGGAGCATATGTGTGGGGCTCCTCTTGTTCTGACAAGTGAGGGAGGCCCCAGCAGCAGTGGAGCTGGCATGTGTGAGCACAAGAGGTGGCTGTGATGTAGCCGCCAATATAGTTTTAGGCTACCATGGCTGAAGTCCCTGTGCTACTCTCTCTGCATAGCATAGAAGAGGGGGTGACTCTGCAGGCCAGACCATGCTGAAACAGGCAGGTTGCTGGATATCACACAGAGAGGAGTGGCCAGTGTAATGAGAGAACCAGGAGCCAAGCCACAGAGAAAGTAATAGAAATGCTCACTTGGGCTTCTGTCTCTCTCAGCACAGTGGCTGAGAAAAAAAAAAGAGAGAAAGTTGGGGAGTGGGAGAAGATGACACAGGGATTTCATAATTATAAAAAGAAGAAACACAACTATCACCAAGCTTTACCCACAAAGAAGGTATATTCGTTGAATAAATGAATGAAACCATGATTAAATTGTTTCATGTTATGCCAAGAGAAAGGTCTGGGATGGAGGAACTCCTTAGGGCAGAGAACATATTATAATCGTTGTTGCATCCATAGCAGTACATAGGCCTATCCTGGCATGCAGCAGAAGCTCAGTGAATACTCAAGGAAAGGAAAAACTGTTAGCTCTCAGCCCTGCAGTTGCTGTTCCTCCAGCCTAGATTCTGTATGGCCTCCTTACTTCACCCAGGCCTCTGGTCACATGCAACCTCACAGCACCTGCCCTGACTACCCTATCTAACTTGTACCTCCTCCCTCCATCACCCTCTATGCCTTTGCCTAGTTTTAATTTTTCATAGCCCCTATCCATCCTTGACATTGTTTCCATTTGTTTATTGCCTGCCTTTCTCACTCCATTAGAGTAGGGCTTTGTATCCCTGGCTCTTTCTCCAGCACCTGAAATAGAGTCTGGCACACAGTAGGTGCTCGAAAAATATTTCTTGCCCAGGTGCAGTGGCTCAAGCCTGTAATCCTAGTATTCTGAGAGGCCACGCCAGGAAGATTGCTTAAGGTCAGGAGTTTGAGGCCAGCCTGAGTAACATAATGAAACTCCATTCCTACAAAAATAGAGAAATTATCTGGGTGTGGTGGCACACACCTGTAGTCCCAGCTACTCAGGAGGCTGAGGCAGGAGGATCGCTTGAGCCTAGGAGTTTGAGGTTGCTGTGAGCTATGATGACACCACTGTACTCTAGCCCAGGAGACAGAGTGAGACCCTGTCTCAAAAAAACAAACTATTTCTGGAATGAATGAACAAAGAAATAGAACACCTTATTTAAGCTATGGTGAACACTGTACTCTAGAGCTGACAAGCAGAGAGTAATCAGCCTGGTGTAGGGTGTGGCGGAGGAGACGGAAGGGAGAAAAAGAGAGATTGGACTTGATGAGCTATAGGAATGTTCTCAACTCTCAGTCTACAGTGCCAGGCACCTTGCATTCCACCATTTTTGAATTCTATTATTTCACCTCCCTAGGAATCAGCCTATAATTCTATCAATCCATGACTCCTCTGGGTAGCCTATAGCAAAGAAATCGTATTACCATACTGACTCGCTATATAGCCAATCGGTAAGGCATCCAGACTCTAAAGACCACCATGGACCTCATGAGTGGCCAAACTCTAGCATCTTACCTTCTTGGGAGGGTGGTCCTGTCTTCTCTGGAACTGAGAGGAGGTTGAGGCACATGTAGAAGAGGAAACTGGAACACACCTGGTTTAGGGCTGAGTGACTGAGAAGAAGAGAGAAAAAAAAGAGATGACCTTGCTACTTTGGCTCAAATAGCATTATCCCTGCCTGGACACCACTGCTTTGTGCCAGAGCCCAGTGAAATTCTAGCCATGCCATGGTAGAGGCGGCCCTAAGGTACATATGAAAAGTAAATATGGAACCTGCTGCCCTCAGCTATAACTTAGGCACTTGGCCCCTCTAGGCATTCAGTAAAAATTTACTGATAAAATAAATCAAGGAGGGCTACTATGCTCCAGTTTAATAAAACATACAAACAAAAAAGTATCCCTGGCCAGGAAGGGGCTAGAGAAGTACTAAAAAAAGAAGCTGTTGAGCCCAAGACAGAAAACAAATGGTCTTAGGCTACCATGGCAGAAGTTGTCGTGCTACTCCTTTGGAAGGAGTACTACAAGCTTCCAAAACTTTGACTTTGAATCCAGATGGATCTCTGTATTCTCTCCTGAATGTTGGATGTTCTAATTGGAGACATGAAAGGAGAGCTAGAAACTGCACTGTAGTCACCTTGTAGGCTGTGGGCAGTAACAAATGGACCTTCCTAGTACATACAGAGACAGGTGGCAAATCAAAAGTGAGAAAGTGCAAAGTGTGCTCTGGAAACCTCATGAGACAGAAACTGAGGCCGTGACATCTCTACTTTGAACAAGAGAGTTCTTCCTCAAGAATTGCCCGTCTGGCAGCAACTAGAACTTGACAGACATTGTATCCCTTCCCCTCTGAGGCCTCAGTTTCCCCTTTTAAATGAAGAGTTAGACAAATGATCTCTGAGGGTCCTTCCAGTTTTCCTGTGACAGATGCCCATCCAAGTATCACCTGGAATGAAAGTCCACCATACCAGTTTAAATACAACCCACAGAAGCACATCTAGCTCATATCACCAGTTGCTGAGCAATGCTGACATTATGTCAACCCCACCACGGTCCTGTGACCAAAACACACCAGCCAAAAATTCCCACTTGTCCATTCAAGACTGGCCCTTTGCCAGTTCAGTCTTACCTGGGACCATACATACCTCAGGCGACTACAGAACCTGGCCTTCAGCTCCAGGGTCAGTTGTATGAAAGATGAGGCAGCTTAGCAGAAATGGGAATAAAGCAGAGAACAGTTTAAACCAGACTTGTTACAGAGATTCCCAAGTTGGAGTGGTGTCAGAGAGCACTGGTTTCAGAGTTATATAGAGCTGGTTCAAAATGTGCTCCACCACTATCTAGTTATTTAATTTCTCTGAGACTCTGTTTTGGTTTTTTTTTTTAAAGTTATTACTTGACTTTATTAACCTCACTTATAATACTGAATACAAATGTAGAATTAGGTGGTGACCCTTAATTTTGTCTATTTCAAAGGATGATCTCTTAGATTTAATAATTAAGGCAGATACATGTCACATGAGGGAGGGGAACCAAACAACCAAATCTAAAAATCCCCACTGATTTATGTTTTATAAAGTTTGAGCTACAGCCCTTAGGATATTCCTTTAAATAGTATTTCCTTCTTACTTTTCATGAATCTCATCAGTAACTGAATTTTTAACCAGACCCTATACCATCACAAGTCTTCCAATTATGAAGTGAAAAGAAACATACATATATACCAAGTACCTTATGAAACTCACCACATATAGCTGTATTTCGCATATGAACTTCAAAAATCAAAAAGGCAATGATACTTCTAAAATCCAAAGGTTAGATAAGGCCTACCTTCTTATCTTTTCTGCATTTTTAAGAAATGATTTGATCTAATGATGTTAATGTAGAAATATATTCTATATTTTAGCATCAATAAGGTATGAAATTCAAGGGAAGAACCAGTAAGATTTTGCATTTTAAAACCAAAAGGAAGGCCGGGCGCGGTGGCTCAAGCCTGTAATCCTAGCTCTCTGGGAGGCCAAGGTGGGCGGATTGTTTGAGCTCAGGAGTTCGAGACCAGCCTGAGCAAGAGCGAGACCCCATCTCTACTATAACTAGAAAGAAATTAATTGGCCAACTAATATATATAGAAAAAATTAGCCGGGCATGGTGGCGCATGCCTGTAGTCCCAGCTACTTGGGAGGCTGAGGCAGCAGGATTGCTTGAGCCCAGGAGTTTGAGGTTGCTGTGAGCTAGGCTGACGCCACGGCACTCACTCTAGCCTGGGCAATAAAAGTGAGACTCTGTCTCAAAAAAATAAAAAAATAAAATAAAATAAAAAATAAAACCAAAAGGAACACATCTTGGACACCTTAAATTATAAAATTCAGTTCTAAGCAGGAACTGTTACTGTGTAACACATACTGCTCATATCAAAAGCGCTGGAGACAAAGAATTTAATATGCCCTCCCACACAATCTGCTCACATACATATATACCTGTATCTATCAATTACTGTAATAAGATCTTACATGTTTAAGGTGCTTAAAATTTGCACTGCAGCACTAATTCAATTCTACTACCTCTTTGTAGCAACTGCAAGTAGAGTGATCCAGACAAAAATGCTGTTATTTCTAAAATGTGGCATTTGTGGAGGTGGAGTGCCCTCTACTGGTAAGGAAGAGGACACACTCATTAGCTGTCCTGCATGCATTTTTTCATTGACCTGGAATTCACATCCATCCTGAAGCATTCAAATTGCTATTCGGGCAATGTTCTTGGAGTCATTGAGACCACTGTGAGGCCGCTCATCATAATCCATTCCTAATTTTTCAAGCATTATTGTCAGTTTGGTTTGGCTTCTAGGAACCTTGTAAAAGTTTCCATATGACTTTTGAATATTGATCCACTTTTTAGCAAAAGAAGGATATTTCAGCCTGCTGAGTTGGCACTGAATGTTCAAAAACTTACTCATATCCCATGAACCATCTGTTAGTATGCAATATTTATACTTTGTTCCTAATTCCTTCAATTTCATCCAATTACTTTTTTTAGTACCTGAGGGAAGGTATCAGCTCTGTCTACCTGATCCTGAGTAATTCCAATAAGATTCATGCAGAAATCAGAAAGTTGTGTGTTAATCTCTGGTCTTACATACTGCTGAAACGTATCTTCTATTTCTAAGGTATGTGTATTCAATAAAACAATAGGAAGTTCAATTATTTTATGTATGAAGTCAGGGGGGTTACCCTCTTCACAAGTGGTTTCAAAGTCAATAATACAAATGCAGTCATAATAACTGTCAGCACAATCGCTCTCTTTCAACATCAGCTTCTGCTTCTTGTAATAGTTTTTCAGTCTCTTCTTTAGTACATCCTTTACTCCTCTGGTTTCAAGCTTGAACTCTGAAAGTTTAGCTCTGAGCTCTTCCTTACTCATTCTATTAATATAACCATTTGTAATAGCAATCTCTTTGTAAACTGGTCACTGAAATCACTTGCATTGGAGGCAATGAACTTAGATACTTTTGTTTCTTGGCCATCAAATCTACATCGTTGCTTTTTCTCGAGACTGGGCAGCTGCGGCTCCTCCACACACCCGGCTGTGGCAACTCCTGCTGCACAGGAGCCACGGCCTCTCTGCCACCCTCTTTGCTCTGTGGAGCCTCCATGCCGACTGTCACACCAGAAGATTGCTGCTGGAGCTGGACTCTGGCTCACTCTCACTCTGCCAAGCCTGAAAGCCTCGCCTTTCTCTGTTGAAAAATTACTGGGCTCGCGTTCCCACGGTGGCGGCCACACAAAAACCTGTTTTTTTTTTTTTAGGAGACAGGGTGTCACTATGTTGGCCTGGGCTCAGGCAATCCTCCTGCCTCAGCCTCCTGAGTAGCTGGGACTGCAGACGCATATCACCGAGCACAGCTCCGAGACTGGTTTCGATATGTGTACCTCACAGGTTGTTGTATAGCTAAGTAAGATAAATGTATGTAGAACATCTAACAAGTACTTGGCTCAGAGTAAGTGCTGAATACATACTCTTTTTCTTCCTTTCTGAATTATCTTCCACTATAATTTGCTATATTTGACAAGGAACTAGGAAGGACACATTTGCTCCTTCTTATCCTTTCTCCCAGTTTTGTAGAAAATAATCCAGTTTCAGATTCAGGAAGAATAGGAGTCATCACTGCTTTATCTCCATCTCTAAATTGTGGGAATAGATTAGTTCGCAGATTGGGGGTCACATACCAGCATTAGCTGTGTTACTGGTGACCCTGCCGAGGCCCCTGCACTGCCTGGCTCCACCCAGTCTCCGCAGTAAGGCTCTCTGCAGTGCTAACATCTGTTCTGCCTGTCCTGTAAAAGCAGACTCCTAGCCAAGGAAGACATCAGGAGCCCCCACTTCACCAGCTCCAGGTTTGGAGATAATCTGTATTTTATACTGAGGCTAAAGCATCTGGCAGGGGATTAATCCCTCAAGGTTTCACAGCAACTCTCTGGGACATCAATTTAACCCATGACTCCCTCAGGGAGAAGGTGCCCAGCTTGCTTTCTGAGACCTAATCCAGGTCTCTGCCCCCTCCCAGTTGTCAGTGGCTGCTTCCCTCTTCCCTCTTGCAGGTTGGGTCTCTGATCCTGTTCCCCCTGGCTTCATGCTACACAGGTCTCCCTGCAGATCTCACAGCCTTCTTCCACATCCCCTATTCCATCACTGCCCCCAAGAGATCTACACTGGCATCCCATCAGTACCCCAAGACTGGATCCTGAAGTATGGCAGGCAGGACAAATATTGGAAGGAAGGTAATAAGTACTTAATATATGTCAGTTGTCACAATAGCTGAGGGGTACAGTCGTTCAGGAAATATACATACCTTTCTTGTTTAATTCCCATTATTATCACCATGCTCTAACTGAAGACGTTGGAGATAAGAAAATTTATTTGCCCAATGTCCATAAACAAGTAAGGGAAGGAGCAAGGATTCCAACTCACAATGTGGTAAGAACAACAGTCTCTCTACTGCTCCTTCCTATCAGCAGCTAATTAGATAAGTGTTTCCAGTCTTAAGAGATAACTTCCAGGCCAGGCGCGGTGGCTCACGCCTGTAATCCTAGCACTCTGGGAGGCTGAGGCGGGTGGATTGCTTGAGGTCAGGAATTCGAAACCAGCCTGAGCAAGAGTGAGACCCCGTCTCTACTATAAAAATAGAAAGAAATTAATTGGCCAACTATATATATAGAAAAAATTAGTGGCACATGCCATATAGCACATCCATGTAGTCCCAGCTACTTGGGAGGCTGAGGTAGTAGGATCACTTGAGCCCAGGAGTTAGAGGTTGCTGTGAGCTAGGCTGATGCCACGGCACTCACTCTAGCCTGGGCAACAAAGCAAGACTGTGTCTCAAAAAAAAAAAAAAAAGATAACTTCCTAACTCCATGTTCTTCTCCAGTTATGTCCCCATTTCTTACTTTCCCCTCCCACCAAGCTTATCAAGACAGTTGTCTCTAAGGCCTGTCTCTATTGCTTTACCTCACGCTTATTCTTTAATCCACTATGGTTTGGCTTCTACCTCAACCACTTCACTGAAACTGTTCTGGAGGTGGGTGCTATGGCTCGTGCTCATAATCCCAGTTTGGGAGGCTGAGCAGGAGAATCATTTGAGCCCAGGATCACTTGATCTTCCAATCACCAAAATGAATCAAAGAAAGAGAGAAAGAAAGAAACTGCTCTGGCCAAGATAGCCAACAGCCTCCATGTTGCCAACTCTAATGGACATCTCCCTCCCTCCCTCCCTCCCTCCCTCCCTTCTTCCTTCCTTCCTTCCTTCCTTCCTTCCTTCCTTCCTTCCTTCCTTCCTTCCTTCCTTCCTTCCTTCCTTCCTTCTTCCTTCCCTCCCTCCTTCCCTTCCCTTTCCAGGCTGGTCTTGAACTCCGGGGCTCAAGTGATTCTCCCACCTCAGCCTTCCAAGTAGCTGGGACTACAAGCACACACCACTGCATCCAGCTTTTCAATGGACATTTTTCAATCTTTATCTTACTGATGTCTCGGATGCACTTGACACTCCTGGCTACTCCCTAATCTACAAAAGTCTCTTCAACTGGCTTCCATAATCATACTCTACCAGTTTCCTTCCTACCTCTCCAATTGCTTCTACCTCTCCTTCTCCTCCTGACCATTCAGTGTTGCTCTTGGTTTTGTCGTGGCCCCTTTCACCATCTCATTTTATATGCACACCCTTGAGGAATCTTGCCTGCTCCCTACTAGAGGGTCAGCCCCATAAGTACAGGGGTCTTTCTTTTTCACTGCCATATCCTCACACCTAGGATGATGTTTTGCATGTAGTAGGTGCCCAATAAATATTTGTTGAATGAATGAAAGGCAGGATACTAAAGACTTCTATACCTTTATCTAAAGAGCAGATCTCTCCCCTGCCTTCAGACACAGTCAATTACCCACCTAACATCTTCACTGGGACATCTCACATTTACCTTGACCCAAACTGACCACATCCTCTGCTGTCTCCCCAAATCAGATCCTCTCCAAGTGATTGAAAACACCACCACCCATGTAGATGGCAGCCAGAAGCCAAGGCATTACCCTAAACTGTGCCCTCTCCCTCATGCCCTACATGCAACTGTTCCATCCCCCCAACACTACCTTAATTCCCACTACCAACCTGAGTTAATGCATGAAGCTGAACTACTTGCCTCCAATCTGCTTCCCTCTAACTCGTGGTCCATGCTGCTCCAAGAAAGATATTTCTAAACAGAAATCTGAGCGTGTCATTCCCTTTCTTTAAGACTCAACGAAGCTCCTACGATAAGGCCCCCTCACATGGCAGACGAGGCCCTGAATGACTAAGCTCTGGCTACCTCTCCATGGTAGTCTTGTCAAACAACATTTCTACTGCATGCTATGTGACAAGAATAAGAGAAAAGATAGTAAATGATAATTATAAGAGGCAAGTATAAGATTAAGAAAGCAGGCTCTAGAGTCAGATACCCTGGGTTTGAATTCTGGGCATACCACTTACAGTGTAACCTTGGGCAAGTTACTTAACCTCTCTGAGATGATTCAGTTTGCTCATCAGTAGAATGAGGATAACCATACTACACAATTCCCAGGGTTTTTCTGCAGACTAAATGAATCAATACATGTAAAGCACTTAAAATAGAGTCTTACACAGAGTAAGATTTGATAAATATTAGCTATTATTAATAAGTTGGTATTAATATTAATGACTATTAATGATCAGGTGTTGATATGATAATTATTAATAACTAGTTATTAATTATTACTACTGTTCTCTTTCTTCCCTCTTCAGTTTTTGGCTATCCCCCTTTCCATTCTCACCACTGGAAGATAAAGGACACTCTGACCCTGAGCTCCTGGGCTCATTCTGCAGATCAAGGTATTTTTAGGGTAAAAACTGGAGAAGAGAGAGTGAAAATGACTAGTAAGAAAAGGAAAGAAAAGATCCAAGAGGCCTGGAGAAAGTTGAAGGAATCAAAAGCTACTTGGGCTCAATTTTAGGAAGCAACTTCAGTGTACAGTGAGACAATAGCTTTTACACTGAGTGCTACTAGAAGGCACTTGAAGTATGTGGGGATGTTTTTCAGTTGTTACAGTGACTGGGGGGACTCTGGCACTTAGAGCTCAGGAGTCAGAGATATTAAACATCTTGTAAGGTCTGAAGAACTTGGGAGTATGAAAGGAATGGGAAAGGCGGGGTGGTGTACGTGCTAAACTAGGGCCTCCTGGACTTCTGGACAGAGAAGTATCCACAAACTTGAGAACTGCCGTTAATGATTTTTGATTGCTGCGTGATATTTCCTTCCACTCAACACTGGGCAGAGAATGGATATAGATTCCAAACTAACACATAAACGTCCCCCCTGCTTATGCTCTCTGTGAGTACTCTGAGCAGCCGCCTATGGCGCTTGCCTCCCTCCTAACTTGCCTGCTGCCTACCGAGCTTCTTGGAGAACTTCTCCTTCATGTGGGGAACGATGACAAAGAGGCTGTGCAGAACTGAGAGGAAAACTTCCATCAAAGCTGGGTGGGTGGCCTGTTCCAAGTGCTTCTGCAAAGAACCAGAAGGGAGAATACAGCCCACCAGGACTGAGCCTCTGAAGAATAAAAGGAATCAGCAAAAACTGGCATCAAATCTAGCAACAGTAGACTAACCTCTTTCATTTGAAAGGCATAAGAAAAGTTATGGAACCTGAAGTCACAAACCTACATCTAATGTTTGGATCTGCTACTTAATAGATTGTACCAGCTACTTTATCTCTCTGGGCCTCTGTTCCCAAGAGTAAAATAGGAATAATGAGATCTACCTTCCAGAAACAAATGTAGTCTGATGTGTAAAAAGTACTTTCTAAACCATAATGTAGAGTGACACTTTTGTTTCTATTACTACAGTAATAAGAGTAATAATAATATAGTTTACAAACTGCTTTAACATTTATTATTACTATTTTTAAGGCTAGTCAAATGAAGCAGTGGGAGTGGAGAAGCAACAGAGAAATCTGTAACTGATTGTGATCAATTAGTTGTAAACACCACTGCATTCAGATCAGCCTTCATGTAATTCTTTTTTTTTTTGAGACAGAGTCTCACTTTGTTGCCCAGGCTAGAGTGAGTGCCGTGGCCTCAGCCTAGCTCACAGCAACCTCAAACTCCTGGGATCAAGCAATCCTGCTGCCTCAGCCTCCCAAGTAGCTGGGACTACAGGCATGTGCCACTATGCCCGGCTAATTTTTTCTACATATATTAGTTGGCCAATTAATTTCTTTCTATTTATAGTAGAGATGGGGTCTCGCTCTTGCTCAGGCTGGTTTTGAACTCCTGACCTCAAGCAATCCGCCCACCTCGGCCTCCCAGAGTGCTAGGATTACAGGCGTGAGCCACCGCGCCCAGCCGACCCTTCATGTAATTCTTGAACAGAGTCATGAGACAGCCTGATGTAGTGGACACAGTTCTGAATTAAGAATAAAGAAACTGAGCTCTAGTTCAAGCTCTGCATATAGCCACCACAATGTACCCTTGGGCAGTCATCTCTTCCCTTCTCTGGGTCTCAACTCCCTAGCCATAAACAGCTGGGGCCTCAGAGGCATTGTTCTTGTAGACAATTTTCCTTTGGTTTTTAAAGTAAGTTTTTTTTTTGATTATAAAAGTAATATTTGCTGATTAAAGAAAATGAATAAAATATGGAAAAGTAGAAAGAAGGAATAATACAATAATTCTATGATCTGCTTCTAGATCTATCTCTAACACTTTATCAACCTAGGAGGAAGGCAGAGCAGACAGGGAAACTGACACAAGTCACTCAAGTCTTACTGTTAGTGCAGCCGGTTCAGGGCCACAGTGCAGGACTCCTGACCGTTAATCACCTGCAGACTCCAGCTCAATGGCTTCTTCAAGGAAAAGAGGCTCTCTCCAGCAGAGGGGGGGTGGGGGGGCACCTCCCTGCTGCCACCTACTGTTCCCAGTAGGTGGTTAGGATGTGCCCTTTCCCCACTAATAGGGACTCCTCACAGGCTCACAGGATGCCCAATCCTCAAGCAGGAGAAGACTCACCTAAAGTCACCCAGAGAGTGAACAGTTCTGGGCCCTGCTCTTCCTATCATCTTAATATCAATTCAGCTCAAAATGAAGCTCTTCCTAGTATGGTCAACATAGCAAAACCCTGCCTCTACAAAAATTAGAAAAATTAGCCAGGTGTGGTGGCATGTACCTATAGTCCTGGCTACACTGGAGGATGAGGAGGGAGGATCACTTGAACACAAGAGTTTGAGGTTGCAGTGAGCTATGATCACACCACACACTCCAGCCTGGGTGACAGAGCAAAACTCTGTCTCAAAAAAATTTAAAAATGGAGTTCTTCAGGACCAAGTCTCTCTTCAGAATGGTCATCTTGCATTTTACAAAACACACGTATGTGTTCCTTCTTTTTTTTTGAGACAGAGTCTCACTTTATTGCCCAGGCTAGAGTGAGTGCCATGGCGTCAGCCTAGCTCACAGCAACCTCAAACTCCTGGGCTCAAGCAATCCTGCTGCCTCAGCCTCCCAAGTAGCTGGGACTACAGGCATGTGCCACCATGCCCAGCTAATTTTTTCTATATATATTAGTTGGCCAATTAATTTCTTTCTATTTATAGTAAAGATGGGGTCTCGCTCTTGCTCAGGCTGGTCTCGAACTCCTGAGCTCAAACGATCCGCCCACCTCGGCCTCCCAGAGAGCTAGGATTACAGGCTTGAGCCACTGCGCCCGGCCCGTGTTCCTTCTTAATGCTAGGATAACATATATTTACCACTGCTCATCATTAAACAGAAAGACATAAGAAAAGCTAGGGAAACTGAAGTCACAGGTTTGATTTCAGCACCACTCATGTGCTTGCTTTATAACTGTAGGAGTATGACAACCTCATCCATAAATTAGAAAAAAGTTATGGCATGCATCTCCTAGGATTGTTTGGAGGATTAAATTAGGTAATGAATATCACCTAATTATTACTTATTACTCTATAAACATTACCCATTTATTATTTTTTCATAACTGCTTTCTACTTTTTCTTGAGAGCTATTTATTAGTTTTATAATAAAACACACTTTATTTTTAAAACCAAAGGGAAGGTGGCTACAAGAATAACATCGCTGAGGCCCTGAGAAGGTTCAGTTAAGTAGTCACTGCCTTGAGCCCCTTAGCTGGGCTCGCCCTCACAGTCTTCTCTTCCCCAAGCCTCACACTGTACGTGGCTCAGAAGAACCCACCATCACCATAGGGATACACAAAGAGTCACAGGCACTGAGAAGAAATTCTGAGAAGGCCTCCAAGGTGTCTTCCTTCTCGGCACTGGGAGCTGTGAATGGATTCTCCTGGGCTGAAGGCTCACTCTGGAATTCCACAGCCAACCTATGAAATCAATGTGTGAGTATGTCCACTAACACCTAAGCAACATAAAGTTTAGAAGCACCCTCCTAGTGGGTCCCTGGGCTCAGGATCCAGGGAAAGTATCTTTTATCTGGAGAAAATTCAAGACACCTTCCCTGGATTCTTGACAACCTAAAAAATTCCACATATATATACAAAACTGCCTCTTCCCCAAGAGACTGTGAGCTCCTTATGGGCAGTGGCCACTCTGAATTCTCTTTCTATCCCCACAGTCTAGCATCAGGCCTGGCACATAGTAGATACAGCAAACATTTGTTAATGTAAATGGAATTAAGTTAACAAGCACTCAGTGACTAGGCTAGTGCTAGGCCAGTGGGGTAGTGGAGACAAACGTAAATGAGACACAACCTCATGGCACAGTAACAAAGACTTCAAGAGGAAGGATTCTTTAGAAATGTTCTACCCCTAGCTACTGTCCTCAAACCTCCTACACTCCCCTAAACTCTGCCCCAGCCAAAGTTCTCTTTGCTATGCAGCAGAGCATCAGAAATCAAGTATTGCTTCTAGAACTTTGTCCTTTGCCTCAATCCCTTCCACCCCTACCTTGAATGCTATTACCTCAGGTGACAGAAGGCCCCTCACCTGCAGGCATTTCTAAATCCCTCCAGAGTACTCAGGAGAAACTTTCCTCTTCGAAGAATGGCCTTCTCTGAATCTCTGCTGGAGGCATGGCCCTGCAATGAAAAGGACAGAGAGGAACATATTGATGAAGTACCTACTCTGTGTCTCCATCAATGCTTGGATGACCACAGACCTCTTCCTCTAACACTGCAGTCTGAAACTCCCATATACCTAATTTTCCAGGGATCTTGGTTATATTCTTGAAAATCTAATAGCTCCTTTAAAAAATGGTAGAGGGGGAAACCTTAACCACCAGTCTCCCTGTGAACCACAGAACTGGCTCTTGGTCTATTATATGCAGAAAGCCGTCATTAGCCTCATTGACTGTAATGTCCATATTAGTTGCTCCAAAACAAAAGAAAATCCCTACTGGTGTGAATAGCTTAATTTCCAAGGTTAATCCTGAAAAACATATTCAACGTTCATACTGACAGTATCTTCCCTGCTATCTTAAGTCCACGGACCATTAAAAGCCAACAATTACAACACATTGCACATTGGTCAGATTCTTTCTAAGATTCTAAGATTCTTTCTAAGATTCTAGGCTTAAATAATTTTGTGAGCATGTTTACCATACCTGCTTAAATGCCATAAAGGGGTGAAATGTGTAATAGGCTTGGGTACAAACACACTGAGATTTACTATCCAGGCTTGGGTGCTTGCAAGTTTTGGATCTTAGAGAAAAATTATTTCACCCTGTGGCTTCAGTTTCCTCACCTGTAAAAATGGGGACAGTAATCCTTAAACCTTGTAATTCTGCAATTAGGGAAAAAAATGACATTTCATTGTAGGTGTGTGTGCATGAGAAAAAGCCATAAAATGGCATGCAGTGGTAAGGCAATGTACTAGTTATCCTTCTAAAAACAGATTATAGCATGCTCTCCAGAAGAAGCAGGCTGCAGTGCACTGACCAGGGGTCTCCTGTTTAGCAGGGTCTGGGAAAACTCTGCACACCGGCTCAGCATGGCTTCAACCAAGGCCCGCAGTTCCCTGTACTGCACAGGTGGAATGCTCTGATGGTCCTTCCTGCATCCAGAGAGACAAGAGAAGGCTCAGGGTGAGGAAAGGGTACTCCCAAGATACCCCCAGGCTCTCAGACAATGGAAGGCAGTGCCGTGTTGTTGGATCAGAACACAGGGTTTGATCTGATAAAAATCCTTACTCTAATACTTACCTAGTTGCACAACTCTGTGCACATTCCTCACCATCAGTTTCTTCACCTATTAAATGAGGGTTAATAGTACTCTCCTCATAGAATTATTCTGAGAATCAAATAGGGTAATATTGCCAAGTACTTAGCATAATGCTTAATACATAGCAAATGCCAGCTATGACTATTATTATTGTTATTAAGGACACAAAGTTTTCTCACTGAGAAGGGCCCCTTGGTGAAGGAAGCACTACCTAGAACTGAAGGTTCATCAAGAGATGTAATGGTCACTGTTCTCAAATAAGTGACAAGCTCTCCTGAGAAAGAGATTAAACTTGCTCTCTGTTACCTCAATGGGGAAAACGAGGATCAATAGGTAAATGTTATCAGAACTCAGATTTTATTTCAGCATATGGAAGAACTTTCTAAGAGTCAAAACTCTATATAGGTAGAGGTGACTAAGGAGAAGTGAGTTCCCCATTCTGGGAGATTATAAGCAGAGATTGGAAAACTACTTTTGGAGATTCAGTCATCATGAGTGTGGGGTAAACGTGAACAGGTAACATTTAGGGTCCAGCTGAACCCTCATATTTTGTAGACTCAGAAGAGGCAAGAGTCATTGACTGGCTTACCTGTGAGCTGCAAGAGGCCAGGAACCAGTTTTATCTTTTCACTTTACCTAAGCATAGATAGACGCATTGTAAATTGATGCTAAATACTAAAAGATGTTAAATGGGCTGGGTGTGGTGGCTCATGCCTGTAATTCCAGTGCATCAGGAGGCCAAGGCAGGACGATCACTTGAGGCCAGGAGATTGAGACCAGCCTGGGCCACATAGTGAGGCCCCATTTTTACAAAAAAAATAAAAAAGAAAAATTAGCCAGGCATGATAGCACATGCCTGTAGTCCTGGCTCTTTGGGAGGCTAAGGTGGGAAGATCACTTCAGCCCAGGAGTTCAAGGCTACAGTGAGCTATGATCATACCACTGCACTCCAGCTTAGGTGTTAAATGTAATGAATGAATGAATATTTGACAGGATATTGGTTTCCTAGGACTGCTATAATAAATTACCACAAACTGGTTGGCTTAAAACAACAGAAGTTTATCCTCTCACAGTCCTGGAGGCTAGAAATCTGAAATGAAAGTGTATCAGCTGGGCCAAGCTTTCTCTAAAAGGGTCTTGGGAAGAATCCTTCCTTTTCTCTTGTTAGCTTCTGGTGGTTGCCAGCAATCCTTGACATTCCTTGGCTTGTAGCTGTATTACTCTAATTTCTGCCTCTGTCTTCATATGGCGATCTTCCTTCTGTGTGTATCTGTGTCACTGTATATCCAAATCCCCCTCTCCTTATAAAGAGACCAGTCATTGGATTTAGGGCCCATGCCATATGACCTTACCTTAACCCAATTATATCCACAAAGGCCCTATTTCCAAATAAGGCTTATTCACAGGTTCTGGGTAGACATGAATGTTGGTGGACACTGTTCAACCCAGCACAGTAGCTAAGAAAAAAACTTGTTAACTCTCATCTCTGGGTCTTTTTGAACACTAAGTATCATCTGTTGGGCCTTCTAATAGGTTCTCAGTCCCTTATATATAGTTAAAGCTTAATTTTCCCTTTTTTCCTTCATTTCTGGAAGCTCTTTTCAGTAGCTCCTCTTCCTCTAGTTGTGTTTCCCAGAAACTCTATGTGCCACTCCACCTCAGTAAAGGTTCTGGGAAGTTAAAGTCAAAAGTAAAATCATCCAAGGATTAATAACCTGCCCCCTAGCCATCTCTCTCCACAATTCTAACCCAACCAGCATTCCTGCTTCTTCAGGCATCACCCCCTTTATATAACCTGCAGGCAAACTGACTACTGTACCCTCAGCAATCCTTACACTTTCCTACCCACATGTTTTTGCTAACCCTGGTCCTCCCACAAATCTAAATCTCTCTCATGCTTCACAGCACAACTCAAATACCACTTCCTGCCTGAAAGATGCTACTGGCCCCCCTAGCACCGACCTCCTGGGAGACTTCCAGCTCTGCAAGGGTGACTCTGATGAACACAGCTCTTACTCTCTGCCTTTGTGGACCTGTTGATTACTCATCTCACCCACTCTGGGATCCATGCTCCATATTTAGAGAACCAAATCCAGGAAAGGACAAAGGGGGAAGGGAGACAGACTGAAGTCATTGTTATATAAATGCTACTTTTTGTTTCAATGTTAATAACCAACCTTCAGTCAAATTACAAAGACTTAAATATAGTTCCAGAAGAGAATATAAATATTAACAACTTTTACAATGTAAAATTAAAGGTACAGCTGACTAACCTTGAGAAGTAGAAAATAGGGAAGAGATGGGAAAGGAAGAGTTGGGGTGCTGCTATCAAGCAGGAAGTCAGGAGATACTGCTTGAGTTGACGGAATATCAATACCAATTTTAGGTATATTATTTAAAGGTTCAAAATCATAAAATATTAAATACCAAAAACACCATGAAGATATAGGGAAGATAAAACGTGTGAGCTAATTAAATCTTTTGTTGTTGTTGTAGAAACGGGATCTCATTATTGCCCAGGCTGGTCAACAAATGGAGTCAACAGATACAGTGACCTCTGCTACTCCTTACCAAAATGAAAGTAAAGGGATTTTTTTCCAAGATATAAATCCAAAACAACAAAGAAAATACAGAAAATATGATAACATAACACTTTGAAAGTATAGTTAGACCCTCTGTACCTGTGGGTTCAACATTTGTGGATTCAACCAATCATGGATCAAAAATATTTTTTAAAAAATAACAATACAACAATAAAAAATAATACAAATTGTTAAAATACAGTATAACAACTATTTGCATAGCCTTTACATTGTATAGTCATCCCTTGGTATCCTGAAGGATTGGTTCTAGGACCTCTGTGCATACCAAAATCCATGGATGCTCAAGTCCCTGATATAAAATGGCATAGTATTGCATATAACCTATGTACATCCTGCAGTATACTTTAAATCATCTCTTGGTTACTATAATGCCTCATACAATGTAAATGCTATGTGAATAGTTGTTATACTGTATTGTTTGGGGAATAATGACAAGAAACAAAAGTCTGTACATGTTCAGTACAGATGCAACCATCCAATTTTTTAAAATATTTCCATGGTTGGTTGAATCCAAGGACGTGAAACCCATGGATACAGAGGGATAACTGCATTAGGTATTGTAAGCAACCTAAAAATACTTAAAATTATCAGTTGCCCCGGCCTTAGCAGGCCTTCAGGTACATGCAGGGGTGGAAAAGTTCAGCCTGCCTGGAACTCTCACCTCAGAAAAGCAGAAATGGCCTTCACGGCCTCAGCGGCCACCTCCAGCACAGGACTGCTAACTGCTTCTTGGAGAGCGCGGCCAGCATCTCTGCACATGGCTGAGCTCGTGAAGAGCCTGATCTCCTCTGGCTGCCTGAGTAATGGTAGATGAGAAATGAGTGAGTGAACTCTTATCACTGATCCCACCAGGAATAAGAGCTCACTTTTCCTTCTCCAGCCTGGCCCCTACAGACCTGAAGTTCTACCACTTTGCTCACCGAGTCAGGATCTCAGCAAAGAGAAGCAGGCCCTGCTTGTGCAGCTCCGTGTTGTTCATCTTCAGGCTCCCCTGTAGGCTCCTCACCACTGCCTCAATCCCTACCTCAGGATGACATGACAGAGGGGAGGCATCAGTGCTCTGTAGTTCCTTCACTGCCCACCAGAAAAGGTGACAGGCCCTGGACAGCACATATTGGCTGGCAGCCCCTTGTGGAGGGACCCTGACAAGTTTGAGCTAATGGGACTGGACTGTGAGATCTTTGGGGGCAGGTCCTTATCTGATTCATCTCTGTTTCCCCAACACCCAGCACATGCCTTTGCACAGGCTCTGGCACTCAAAGTATTCAGTGAATGCCTACTGACCAAGCTACATCTCTACTTGGCACATTTCTATTCCTCCTTGAAGAATCAGGTAGAAACTGCACTCCTCCAGAAAGCCTATGTTACTTGCTATCTGTAAATCTCCAAGTCCTAGCCAAGTGCCTTACATAGACTAAGAACACAGAATATAAAAATGAAAGATTGAATTTGCCTACTCTAAAAATCCAGACAAGGAAGGGACAGTTTTAAGAAACTTTGAAAGGATAAATCAGCAAAACTTAGGGACTACCTGGGTGGGCAGATCTCTAGGGCATGGGAAAGGACTAAATCCAAGGCTGAGTAACACTGTTTAGAGCCGTTAACATGTGACAGGAATTCATTTAGTGGCTACCAGGAGTGTCCTTCCCTTGCCAAAGAGTCTAAACATACATACTTCTGCTAATCAGTGAACAGCAGGACCATGTGGATATCAATGCTTGCACATGGAATCGGGTAGTGACTGTGCTGATGGAAATGAACAGACCCCAGCACTCTCCTCTGAGGTGGAGGGTAGCCCCTCATCACTGCTGCTCCTACTCACTTCAAACTGCTGTCCACTCAACCCAGAGTTAGTATATGACCCCCACTACCAACCGTATACTGTGTGGCACTTGGAAAAAAAAAGTGGCTCTTCTGCCAGGAGTATCAAGCAGTTGTAGCTGGACCAGATGAGCACTTCACTGGAAGAGGAAAGATGCTCAAAGAGGAACTCTGGCAGGGGAAAGGATGAGAAAACAGTAAGTGACAGCCATGTGATCATGATCCTTTAACTAATGCTAGGGCCTTGGATTTACACAGCATCTTACTCCCGTTACTTCATCTGTTCACACACCCTCTCCATGAGACATGATCATCAAATCACAAATAAACCTGGAAAGTACCCTCAAGATTATGGTCTAATCTCTCCTTTTTAATAGATGGGAAAACTGAGGCCTAGAGAACAGGCACTGTTGGTGGCAAATGTGGGACTGGAATTTAGGTCTCCTAAGTCTCAGGGTGGGCAGCAGCGTGATGCAGAAAAAAGAGTTTTAGAGCCAGAGACTTTTTTTTTAAGAGACAAGGTCTCACTCTGTTGCCCAAGCTAGGACTGGAGTGCAGTGGCATAATCATGGCTCACTGCAGCCTCAAACTCCCAGGCTCAAGCAATCCTCCTGCCTCAGCCTCCCTGACTGTTGGGATTTGAGGCCCCATGACCAGCAAGACTTGATTTTACATCCCATCTCTGCCAATGACTATGCTTGTCAATTTGAATTAGTTATTTCTCTTCTCTGAGCCTCAATTTCCTTATTTATAAAATAGCAAAGGTGAGAACCTAAATGTAGTAACATTTGTAGTATACCTCAGGGCATATTTCCCAGCTCAGAATAAGCTCTTGAGAAACATTAGTTCCCTTTGCACGCCTGGTCCACAGGTCTTTCCACCACACTATACTAGGTTTCTATTCCTAGATGGTCAAATAAATGACAAAAATCAGTAACAAATTGCTCAAGGTCATATAAGAAATCTGTAGGAAAAGGATTCAGATGTTGCAAGGCCCAGTTCCTAGAGTCTGTCATGTACAACCAAACCTGTCACCACCCCATCCCTCTAGTATATATCAAAGATCCTCTGACAGGGCTGCTGCCACTGCTGTGACCCCCAGGACCCTACTTAGAATTCTGAGGTCCTTGGAGGAGAAAGTTAAAAGGGCTTCCCTACCTGGGATGTCAGCATGGATGAAGGCCGGGGCATGCTTCATTGGGGAGTGGACCAGCACGGCAGTTATACAGTGGGCACTGGCTACCTGCAGGGTCTCATCTCTAGAGAGGAGAAGCTGGAGAAACAGACAGCAAAAAGTATCCTGTCATACTACTAGTAGGACCAGAGGAACTGGCCTGAGCGCCTCAGGGCAGAAGCCTAATTCCTCTCTGAACCCTCCTGCACCACAGGGCACCAGGCACAAGGATAGTGCACAGGGAGAGCAGTTATGGGTTTTGGAAAGGAGTGTCTGCAAACAGCAGAGAAATATTAATATAATGAAAGAACACAATATAAAATCCATACACGGCACTCAAAGAGCACTAAAACTGTCACCAGTAAGTGCTCAGGTCTTCATTGACAAAAGTACTTTCACAGCACTCATTTGTTTTGTTTTGTTTTTTGTTGTTGTTTTAAGAGACAAGGTCTCACTCTGTTACTGGCTGGGACTGGAGTGCAGTGGCACGATCATAGCTCATTATAGCCTTGAGCTCCTGGGCTCAAGTGATCCTCCTGCCTCAGCCTCCCAAGTAGCTGGCACTACAGGCACATGCCAACACACCCAACTAATTTTTCTTATTCTTTTGTAGATATGGGATCTTGCTATGTTGTCCAGGATGATCTCATCTGGTTTTGATGTTTGCAACAATCCTGTAATGTAACAAGGAAAGGTTCCACTATGATCCTCACTTTACTTCGTGTACAGGAAAAAGTTAACATAGTAGCCCCGAGGCTATTATCCTTAGAAAGCCCTGTCTGCAAAGCTGGCTCTTGGCTGGGTTTAGGAACTTGGATTTCAGGAGAGTTCATATCATTCCTAGAACTAATGAGAGAGTGGCTCACTGTGACTAAACTATTTGTACAAACAATGAAGAGCTGACCCTTTGGACTGTGAGGGTCCACTTATATGCAGCTTTTTTTTCCCACCGGACACCAATGGAAAATGCAGTATTCACATGATTTAAAACCAGTGCATATGGTGGGCCAATTTTTCCTACACTGGGGTTCCAAAGGGCTGATTGTGGCACTTGAGTACAAGCAGATTTGGTTATATGCAGACAGTCCTGGAACCAATCCCCCATGTATATGACGGATGACTGTGGTTTATGTCGAATAGCTGCTGAGATATATATATTTTTAACATTTTAATAGCTCTGAAATTGGGAGACATTTTATCATCAATGGTGCAACATACTTTAATTGATAACACTTTTTCTTTGTGGTACATAAAATGATGGTTTGCCTTACACCAATGATGTTTTAAGATAAAACACAATATGTCATTTCTTTTATAAAAGAGAGCATGATAGAGATTAATATTTTTTTTTTTTTTTTGAGACAGAGTCTCGCTTTGTTGCCCAGGCTAGAGTGAGTGCCGTGGCGTCAGCCTAGCTCACAGCAACCTCAAACTCCTGAGCTCGAGCAATCCTGCTGCCTCAGCCTCCCGAGTAGCTGGGACTACAGGCATGCGCCATCATGCCCGGCTAATTTTTTTTTTTTTATATATATATTAGTTGGCCAATTAATTTCTTTCTATTTTTATAGTAGAGATGGGGTCTCGCTCAGGCTGGTTTTGAACTCCTGACCTTGAGCAATCCGCCCGCCTCGGCCTCCCAGAGTGCTAGGATTACAGGCGTGAGCCACCGCGCCCGGCCCTAGAGATTAATATTTAAACTCATTTACATACTTTCAGAAAGGCTGTTTATGTATCCATTTGTAAGTCTAGTATGGTGATAGCGGTTTAAGTTTGTAGTCCTTAAATGCTGTTTTCTTCTGGGAGACTGGAATTTTGGAATGTGCTAGCTAAAGGGTGCCTACTTAACCAACCAGCCCCCAGTAAAAACCCCTGGGTGCTGAGACTCTAGTGAGCTTCCCCAGTAGGGAATGTTTCACACATGTCACAATTCATTGCTGGAGGAATGAAGTGCATCCTGTGTGACTCCACTGGGAGAGGACTCTGGAAGCTTATGCTGGTTTCCCCTGGACTTTGCCCCATAAGCCTTTCCCTTTGCTGATTTTGGTTTATATCCTTTTGCTTTGATAAATCATAGCCATGAATACAACTATATGCTGAGTCCTGTGAGTTCTCCTAGTCAATCATTGAACCTGGGGGGTGTTCTTGGGGACCTTCAGCAAGGTTAAGTTACTTACTCCAGGCTACACAGCTGATAAGTGGCAAAGCTAAGGCAGTAACCTAGGCCAGTCAAGTCCAAATCTAGGAGTCTTCCAACAACTGAGATGCTTCCCCCACCAAGATTTTAGATCGGGTTACCCTTCTACTTAAAACATTATGAATTTCCATTGTACTCTGAATAATATTCAAACTCCTACTAGACACCCTAGCTATTAGGAGTGCCTATAACACTTTCAGAAATCCAGAGTTAACTGCACCACAGTTACCTCTGTGTAACCACAGATTTTAAGTGTAGTAGAAACTGATCTCTCAGGGGAAAATGCCCAATAGAACACACATCATCAGAAAAAGGAAAGTGTACCTAGTTTTAGAGCTTGAAAAGGACAAAGTCACACTCACATCTAGCCGAGATACATCTAAGGACTACAAACTTAAACCGTTATCACCATACTAGACTTACAAATGGATACATAAACAGCCTTTCTGAAAGTATGTAAATGAGTTTAAATATTAATCTCTATCATGCTCTCTTTTTTTTTTTTTTTTTTTTCTTTTTTGAGACAGAGTCTCACTTTATTGCCCAGTCTAGAGTGAGTGCCGTGGCGTCAGCCAAGCTCACAGCAACCTCAAACTCCTGGGCTCAAGCCATCCTGCTGCCTCAGCCTCCCAAGTAGCTGGGACTACAGGCATGTGCCACCATGCCTGGCTAATTTTTTCTATGTATATTAGTTGGCCAATTAATTTCTTTCTATTTTTATAGTAGAGATGGGGTCTCACTCTTGCTCAGGCTGGTCTCGAACTCCTGAGCTCAAAGGATCCGCCCACCTCGGCCTCCCAGAGAGCTAGGATTACAGGCTTGAGCCACCGCGCCCGGCCAATCATGCTCTCTTTTATAAAAGAAATGACATATTGTGTTTTATCTTAAAACACCATTGGTATAAGGCAAACCATCATTTTATGTACCACAAAGAAAAAGTGCTATCAATTAAAGTATGTTGCACCATTGATGATAAAATGTCTCCCAATTTCAGAGCTATTAAAATGTAAAAAAATATATACCTCAGAATCAAGGAACTATGATATTTATCCATTAAGGAAAACAAAAACTCTTCATTTAAAATGCATGTTCCGGCCGGGCGCGGTGGCTCACGCCTGTAATCCTAGCTCTCAGGGAGGCCGAGGTGGGCGGATCCTTTGAGCTCAGGAGTTCGAGACCAGCCTGAGCAAGAGCGAGACCCCATCTCTACTATAAATAGAAAGAAATTAATTGGCCAACTAAAATATATATATAAAAAAAAAAAATTAGCCGGGCATGGTGGCACATGCCTGTAGTCCCAGCTACTTGGGAGGCTGAGGCGGTAGGATTGCTTGAGCCCAGGAGTTTGAGGTTGCTGTGAGCTAGGATGATGCCACGGCACTCACTCTAGCCTGGGCAATAAAGTGAGACTCTGTCTCAAAAAATTAAAAAAATAAAATAAAATGCATGTTCCTTATCATGAAAAAAACACTCCAGCCCTATTTTTCCATCATAAACAAAATTAACTATTAAATTAACTATTAATTTCCATCATAAACAAAATCCTAATTATGTACCACGACCTACCAGGGCTTGCATGACTTACCCCTGCTTAATTTCTAGCCTTATCTTGGGCCACCTTCCCTCACCTCCCACCCCCCATCCCATCTCACTGGCCTCCATCTGTTTCTAGAACACATCAAGCCCTTTCCTTCCTCCAACCTTTATTTGCTATTCCTTCTGCATGAAATGCTTTTCTGCCTACTCTTCATATCACTTCATACTAATTCTTTAAGTGTCAGTTCAAATGTCAGCCCTTCAGAGACAACCTGCCCAACCACTCAACCTGTAAGTGGCTTTCTCCACTAATATCTCATCTCCTTTTTATTTCCTTCATAGCACTTACCACAATCTGTAATTACTTTGCTTATTCATTTATTCATTTGTTTATTATCTGCCTTCCCCACCTGACTGTGAGCTGTGTAAGGGCAGGAAATTCATCTTTTTACATGCAATGATATTCCCAGTGCCTAACACAGTGACTAACACATCATATTAGGGCTCAGTGGGTATTTGAGCAAATGAATGAATTAGTATTGCAACAGCAGGAACATGAACATTGAGAACACATTCCCAGGGATCTGAATTTTGGGAAAATAGGTTGATAATCGGCCAAAAGTGGGAAAGAATAGCATTAGACTCTGCCAATTTAAAAAATTCCTGAATGAAGGCCAATCTTGTCTTCATTTAAAATTTTTATATTTATATTTATCCATCATTAATTTTTTTTTTTTTTTTTTTTTGAGACGGAGTCTCACTTTATTGCCCAGGCTAGAGTGAGTGCCGTGGCGTCAGCCTAGCTCACAGCAACCTCAAACTCCTGGGCTCAAGCAATCCTGCTGCCTCAGCCTCCCACGTAGCTGGGACTACAGGCATGTGCCACCATGCCCGGCTAATTTTTTTTTTTCTATATATATGAGTTGGCCAATTAATTTCTTTCCGTTTATAGTAGAGATGGGGTCTCGCTCTTGCTCAGGCTGGTCTCGAACTCCTGAGCTCAAATGATCCGCCCACCTCGGCCTCCCAGAGAGCTAGGATTACAGGCTTGAGCCACCGCGCCCGGCCCATCATTAATTTTTTGAATTAATTTTAATTTTTTTTTTCTGATATACAGTCTCACTCTGTCACCTTGGGTAGAGTGCAGTGCTGTCATCGTAGCTCACTGTAACCTCAAACTCCTGGGCTCCAGTGATCCTCCTGCCTCAGCCTCCCAAGTAGCTGGGACTACGGGTGTGTGCCATGATGCTGGCTAATTTTTCTTTTTTTTTTTTCATTTTTATTTTTATTTATTTATTTATTTATTTATTTATTTTGAGACAGAGTCTCACTTTGTTGCCCGGGCTAGAGTGAGTGCCGTGGCATCAGTTTAGCTCACAGCAACCTCAAACTCCTGGGCTCAAGCAATCCTACTGCCTCAGCCTCCCGAGTAGCTGGGACTACAGGCATGCGCCACCATGCCCAGCTAATTTTTTCTATATATATATTAGTTGGCCAATTAATTTCTTTCTATTTATAGTAGAGGCGGGGTCTCACTCTTGCTCAGGCTGGTTTCGAACTCCCGACCTCGAGCAATCCGCCCGCCTCGGCCTCCCAGAGTGCTAGGATTACAGGCGTGAGCCACAGCGCCCGGCCGCTAATTTTTCTATGTTTAGTAGAGACGGGGTCTTGTTCTTGCTCAGGCTGGTCTCGAACTCCTGAGCTCAAGCAATCCTCTCACCTTAGCCTCCCAGAGTGCTAGGATTACCACTCCTGGCCTGATTTTTTAAAATATTATTTATCTTGATTGCTGTGGTTTTTTTTTTAACACCCACTTAAATTTTGCACCCAAGGCAAGTGCCTCACTTGCTTCCCCTCGTCCTAATCCTGCTGGTTGCTATAGTAAAATAAAACCCTGACCAGTCAAAATTGCCAATGGAAGAACAGTTTCCACATATGGATGGAAGCCAGGACCTCTAAACTAAGATTCCTGTCTCTACAAAGTTCTCCCACTATAGGGAAGTACTCATTAATCCCTGCTGCTGCCATTCATGCTGCCCTGGTGCCTTGTGAGGCCACAAGACCCCTTCTCTAAGTCCTTGTGTCCCTGCTGGGCCCAGGATCAAATGTTCTAACCATATGTTAACATGGACTCCAGGATGGCAGCAGAGAAATAGACACACAAAGTGACCTGATGTGAGACTTTCTGGTTCAGAGATACAGGCCTTGCTTCCTAGAGGTCACAGGCTTTGCATAGACCATTCTAGAGGCATCTCAGAGAAACAAGAAGGAGCAGTTTACTCTGGCTTTTTAACCTATCCCTAACTGTCTCCTCAATTCTGACCAGAGCTCCTCCTCCTTCCTGCAGAAGAACCTCAGTCTGATCAATCAACCCCTGCTATCATGTGAGGATCTTCAGCTCTGCCAGGCCCTGTGCTGAGCACTGGGGAGAGATGCCAGAGCCTGCCCTGAAGAAGCTCCCAGTCAGTCAACCACAATATGATGAGATATGTACTGTGACAGAGGGGCGCTTTGTGTCTAAAGGAGCTGGGGTGACAGAGGAGCCCTACGGGTTTGGAGCCTGAATCAGGTCAACAGACAAAGAGAGGGGAAATGCCCTACTGGCCAAGGAAGAGCAGATACACAGGCTCAGAGACATGACCTAGCATGTGCAAGACCAGGGAGAAGGGGGAGGAGGAGGGGAACAACAACAACAAAAACAACCAGGGAGAAGTTGCAAATGGCCGGAGCACTGGGTTATGGGGTAGAAGAGATAGGAAATTGGGGCTGAAGGGATGAGCAAGGTCCACACAAAGAGGGTTTTCAGTACCAAGCTGAGAAATTTATCCCTAAAACAACTGAGGTGGCTTTGTTTCTGCTGCTGTATGTATTCTCCATTTTTAGGAAGCCCATTTATGACAGGGAAGATGCAGAGACAAGAATTTACAACTGAGGCCAGGTGTGGTGGCTCATGCCTATATTCCTAGCACTCCGGGAGGCTGAGGCAGGATGATCATTGAGGTCAGCAGTTCGAGACCAGCCTGAGTAAGAGCGAGACCCCATCTCTACAAAAAATAAAAAGAAATTAGCCAGACAACTAAAAATAGAAAACATAAAATTAGCCAGGCATGGTGGCACATGCCTGTAGGTCCAGATACTCAGGAGGCTGAGGCAGGAGGATCGCTTGAGCCCTGGAGTATGAGGTTGCTGTGAGGTAGGTTGATGCCACGGCACTGTAGCCAGGGCAACAGAGCAAAACTCTGTCTCAAAAAAATAAATAAGAAAATTTAAATAAAATTTAATTAAATAAATACATAAATAAATTATAACTGAAAAGAAACCTACATTGAGTCTTCTAACAGCATATTGTTTTGGCCAGTAAGAAAACACTTTTGGAAATCTTAGATAGAAGGAGTGGTGGATGAAGACAGGGCCCAGGAAGCACTTGAGTTCCCTTGTTATTGAACCTTGAGACCAGGAATCACAAGACAACTACCTTTTTGAGCACCAAAGGCAGTGAGGTCTCTCCTGGTGGTCTTGCGATACTCTCAGCACTTTCTGCCAGTGCAGACTTGTTCATGATCATGGACACAAAGAGATCATACTTCAGCAGCTGCCTAAGCAAACCTAGGAAACAAAGGGATTGGGAAGTAAGGAGAGAGGAACACAGGCACCAGAGCACTCCCAAGACAGCCCCTCAGACATCTCCAGAGAAACCTCTTCATGTGTCCATAAAGATGAAGAATGGGTAGACTCCTTAAGCACCAATTTGCTTTCTGCAACCCAGCTCTCTTCCACAAGGATTTAGTGAGAACCTACTAAGTGCTAGGCCTAAGGGTCTAGGGATTGAATAGTAAGCAAGGTAAACACAGCCCTGATTACCACACTGGACTATAAGTTTCATGAGGGCAGGAATACTGTCAGTTTTACCATATCATCCATCACCTCACACAGTTCCAGACACATAGCAGGGATTCAATAAAGATATGTAACAGAATATAAGATCTATAGCACTTGAAGAGTCCAGAGGATGTGACCACACACCTGGCTGGAGGAAAGAGGGGGAAGGAAAGGCTCCAGAGAAGAGGTGGCATTTTTTTTTTTTTTTTTTTGAGACAGAGTCTCGCTTTGTTGCCCAGGTTAGAGTGAGTGCCGTGGCGTCAGCCTAGCTCACAGCAACCTCAAACTCATGGGCTCAAGCAATCCTTCTGCCTCAGCCTGCCGAGTAGCTGGGACTACAGGCATGTGCCACCATGCCCGGCTAATTTTTTCTATATATATTAGTTGGCCAATTAATTTCTTTCTATTTATAGTAGAGACAGGGTCTTGCTCTTGCTCAGGCTGGTTTCGAACTCCTGACCTCGAGCAATCCACCCGCCTCGGCCTACCAGAGTGCTAGGATTACAGGATCAGTGAGCCACCTCGCCCGGCCAAGAGGTGGCATTTAAAATGGGAATTCCTAGTACCATCAGCTGGGATTTCCCTCTGCTGTGCCCAGTTCCAAGTTACCACAGACACAGGTTGCTTCATGGCTTGCGGTTTGGCCCATGCTTCTGCCTTCCTCCTTTTCCTCGCTCCAATTCCTACTCACCCTTCAGGACTCAGTTCAGGCATCCTTTCCTTTGGAAGCCTCTCCTGTCTCCTGCTCCCACCCTCTGCTATGCACCTCCATGACAGCACTCACTGCACTGTACTCTAATTGTCCATGTCTGTCCTCTACTCTGGCTTGTGAGCCACCCAGGATAGAGCTTAGGTCTGATCATTTCTGTGACCCCAGAGGCCAGCAGAGGGCCTGGTATAGAGAAGGAAGGCTGATTATGTGTGCCTGGATTGTTCATAACAGAGCTCTTGGTCCAAACCATGAAAAGAAGCTGATGTCACCTATAGTCTATGATTTCCCCTATAGCTTCTGCTTCATAATAGGCCCTCACCTGGTCACCAATCATAGTGTCCATCTATTCTGTACAAAACATGAAAGCTCCCTGCTCAGAAGCACTTGATAGACCTTATGAATTTATGTAAGGAAATTGCAGGAGAAGAGGCTAAAAGAGTATACTGGGGCTCCAAAGAGCCTCAAGCAAAGAAACCCAGTACCATGGTTTGAATGTGTCCCCCAAAGTTCATATGTTGGAAACTTGGTCCCCGATGTGGCAGTGGTGGGAAGTGGGGCCTGTGGGAGGTGTTTGGATTGTGGGTTTGGGTGTTTGGGTTTGGGCCCTCATGAATGAATTAATGCTGTTATCACTGGAGTGGGATTTTTATCATGGGAGTGGGTTCCTCATAAAGGGACAAGTTTTTCTCCCTCTCACTCTTTCTCTTGCCCTCTCTGCCCCACGACATAGCAAGGAGGTTTTTGCAAGATGCTGGCCTCTTTTTTTTTTTGAAACAGAGTCTTACTTTTGTTGCCTGGGCTAGTGTGCCATGGTATCAGCCTAGCTCACAGCAACCTCAAACTCCTAGGCTCAAGTGATCCTCCTGCCTCAGCCTCCTGAGTAGCTGGGACTCCAGGAATGCACCACCGTGCCCAGCTTATATATATATATATATATATATATACACACACACACACACATATATATATATATATATTTAGTTGGCCAATTAATTTATTTGTATTTATAGTAGAGACGGGGTCTCGCTCTTGCTCAGGCTGGTTTCGAACTCCTGACCTTGAGCAATCCACCCGCCTTGGCCTCCCAGAGTGCTAGGATTACAGGTGTGAGCCACCACCCCCAGCCAGATGCTGGCTTCTTGATCTTGGACTTCCCAGCCTCCACAACCATGAACCAATAAATTTCTGCTCCTTATAAATTACCCAGTCTGTGGTATTCTGTTACAGCAGCACAAAATGGACCAAGACACCTGGTCTTTACCCTGGAGGACAGAAGAAGCCAAGAAGATTTTCTGACTAGGAAAGTGATAGGATGTCAGCATGAAGATTAACTTGGCAGCAAGTACAGGATGCACCAGGGCAGGCATTAAAGATTGGAGGCAGAAAAATAGCTGTGCCACTTTCCTTCCTCTTTTCTTTCCAAAGGCAATGTTCTTAAGATGCCACACCAATTCTAGACATCTTTCACGCTGTCTGTGCATCTCATCTCCCAAAATTGTGGCTTCTACTCTTTGCAAAACAGCAAATTTCCCCACTAGTAAAGAGGCCGATATATCAAGTCTTTTAGCAAAGCCTCAAAAGCTTACTCTCCCTTTTCTCTCCAGCCCCATGTCTTACCCAAGCAGTTGATCTGTAGCTCCTTAGTCTGGGCACCATCCAGAGTGGAAAGGAAGAGGGGACAAAGCTTCTCTCGGAAATGTCCTGAAAGTATCTCAGCTGCTGTTGGTGAGGAGTATAGCTTCCCATAAAGGTAACAGACAGAAGCTTGCACTCCCTCGTTGGGGTATACTAAGCCTCTCAACAGATGTTCCATCATGTTGCCTGTCCAGAAAACAACCAAGGAGCCAGGGAAAGTTTCACAATGTCAACTGCTATATCAAACTCCAAACTATTGTCCCTGATGGGGTAGTAATGGTAATTCCCCACAATGTAATATTCCCCACAATGTAATCCCCCACAATAAATGCTTTCTGGATGCTTAATAAAAAGAGAAAGCCAAAGCTTAGAGAAGTTAAGTGATTTACCCTTCAATAAATCCTCTGTAAGATATTTATTTGCCTTTCCCTGATAGCAAAAAGTACTTCTATATTCCAGAATTAGTTCCTCCTTCCATCCAAAAGGAAGGTTCACAGTAGATGCTTCCTTAATTTGTTTTAAAGAATGAATAGAAATAGCCCAAGACTAGAGTCAAGAAACTGACCTTTTTCAAACTGACCTACACAGAGCACATTTTGTAGATGGGGAAACTGAAGGCTAGAACAAGAAAGTAATGACTTCCCAGTGAATGAACCACCTAGATGGCAGTGTGATCAAAACAGGTAAAAGGGTAGTGCCAGCTCTTCCCACAGGTCACTTACCATGCTCCATTACAAGTTCATCTGCCAAAGCAGGGATGGCGTCCACCAACTTGCCAAGAAGGGTCAGGGTGGCCAAGCTGCCTCGCATAGAGGGCATGTTACACAGCTACAGAAAGTGAACATATTCCATTTTATCAGCTGGGATCAGGATAGATCTCCTGCCAAAATTGATCTTGCCCTACCAACACCAACCCGTATAGTTCATGTATCTCCACAATAAGCAACCAGCTTCTTCAGTGAAGTGTCCAACTCCCCCTTTTTACTGGGAACTCCCAGGAGAAACGGATTGAGTCAAAATCCTCTCAGAGTCCTCAGTACCTAGTTCAGGACATATTTGTTAAACTAAATTAAAATTAGCATATTTTGCCTCCTATAGAACCAGAAACTAGAGGGTAAAAGTTGGGACTGTCACAAAGACAGAATGCTGACTCAATGTAAAAAACTATATTATTATCATCATTATTACAGCTGTGTGCCAGGTACTATGCTGGATGCTTTACATGGAGAGGTTAATAGTACATATTTCACCTTTTCTACTGACTAACTGTACCCTTTTGGGCATGACTTGTTTTTTAGACACAGTCTCACTCTGTTGCCCGGGCTACAGTGCTGTGGTGTCAGCCTAGCTCACAGCAACCTCAATCTCCTGGGCTCAAGCAATCTTGCTGCCTTAGCCTCCCAAGTAGCTGGGACTACAGGCATGTGCCACCATGCCCAGCTAATCTTTTCTATATTTTTTAGTTGGCCAATTAATTTCTATTGTTTTAGAAGAGACGGAGTCTCCCTCTTGCTCAGGCTGGTTTTGAACTCCTGACCTTGAGCAATTCACCCGGCTCAGCCTCCCAGAGTGCTAGGATTATAGGATTACAGGCATGAGCCACCACACCCGGCCCTGGGCAAGACTCTCAACTTCTCTGGTAGGAAATAATAATAGTACCAGCCTTATAGGGCTGTTGATAGGACTGAATGAGATATTGTATATAAAGCACCTAACACAATAGTACTTAGCATACAGAAAGTGCTCAACAAATGTTAAGTGGCATCATCATAATGATAAGCATTGATATATATAATTATAAACTCAATCTGATATATTAATCACATGCAAAATAATAGTGATATAATTTAAACATAATTTATAATTAAACATTGCTTTTTTTTTTTTTTTTTTTGAGACAGAGTCTCGCTTTGTTGCCCAGGCTAGAGTGAGTGCTGTGGCATCAGCCTAGCTCACAGCAACCTCAAACTCCTGGGCTCAAGCAATCCTGCTGCCTCAGCCTCCCAAGCAACTGGGACTACAGGCATGCGCCACCATGCCCGGCTAATTTTTTTTTCTATATATATTAGTTGGCCAATTAATTTCTTTCT
>VSMD01092187.1:0-25670 GCA_008750895.1 Mirza zaza | reverse complement strand
ATTTTTTTTTCTATATATATTAGTTGGCCAATTAATTTCTTTCTGTTTATAGTAGAGATGAGGTCTCGCTCTTGCTCAGGCTGGTCTCGAACTCCTGAGCTCAAGTGATCCGCCCACCTCGGCCTCCCAGAGAGCTAGGATTACAGGCGTGAGCCACCACGCCCGGCCTAAACATTGCTTTTGATGGCATTAAGATTTGTTTTTCTTGGCCAGGTACGGTGGCTCATGCCTGTAATCCTAGCACTCTGGGAGGCTGAGGCGGGCGGATTGCTCGAGGTCAGGAGTTCGAAACCACCCTGAGCAAGAGCGAGACCCTGTCTCTACTATAAATAAAAAGAAATTAATTGGCCAACTAATATATATAGAAAAAATTAGCTGGGCATGGTGGCACATGCCTGTAGTCCCAGCTACTTGGGAGGCTGAGGCAGCTGGATTGCTTGAGCCCAGGAGATTGAGGTTGCTGTGAGCTAGGCTGATGCCATGGCACTCACTCTAGCCTGGGAAACAAAGCGAGACTCTGTCTCAAAAAAAAAAAAAAAGAAAAAAAGATTTGTCCTTCTTCTGCAAAATAAATAAAAAGTGATTTTGATATTATTCCTCAATCTTAAATACAATACAAAAGCTACTGTTTGATATTTTTATACATTGAAGATAGCAGGTTAAACAAACCCACTCAATGTTTACCTCACCTGCTAATAAGAGCAAATGCCTGCCTATGAAAGACTAAGTGGAAAAAAGAAAAAGAAAAAAAACAGGATAAAAACAGAATAATGAAAAAAAAATAAGAGCAAATGCCTTCAGTACAATGTAATGTATACAATTCAAAATTAAATGAAATCACCAAAGCAAGACATAGTGAACATATTTCCTTGATAAATTTCTCACAGAAATCTGTATTATGTTTAGAAAGTCACAGAGAATGGGCCATGGGATGATTATAACAGAAAGATGGGACTTCACTGCATGGACGTTGAGTCTGGGAGATTGAAAGGGCAAAGAAGGAAGCTGCCTCAAGCAAGTTCCTTTTCTCCTCTGTATTTCAGTCTCCCCATTTCCTCAGAGCTACTGGCCCAGCTCTGATATCTGAGGATTCTGAGGGGTCTCAAGAACCCACAGCTATTTACTGACCTCTTTGTGGCACTCATCCAGAAGGCAATGGATGGTCTGCTCCAGCTTCGGCTGCATTGTGAGGTGGACAAGAACTGAGCAGATGAAATAGTATTACTAACTAACATAACTAAGACACCCCCGACCCCGAATCCACCTTTCAGAGCCCTTCTACTCCAATCAGTGCAGGACAAAGATGTGCTTGAGTTAATTCATACAATTCTTTGCTATTTCTCCCATTAAACTATGTGTGCATATCCAAACTAAAGGATTTCTGGCTTTCTCATTGTTAATATCAGTGGTTCTCAATTCAGGTTGCACATTAGAATCACCTAGGATGCTTTAAAAAACAAAAAATAATGCTTTAAAAAACAAAAAATAATGCCCAAGTCTCACCTCAAACCAGTTGGGAAAGAGTCCAAGCATCTTCATATTTTTTTAAAATATGTTAAAAATTTTATTTCCTTATTTTAAAATTTTTATTATTATAATAAATTAATTATTCACGCCTGTAATCCTAGCACTCTGGTAGGCTGAGGCGGGGGAATTGCCCAAGGTCAGGAGTTTGAAACCAGCCTGAGCAAGAGTGAGACCCCCGTCTCTACTAAAAATAGAAAGAAATGAATTGGCCAACTAAAAATATATAGAGAAAAAATTAGCCGGGCATGGTGATGCATGCCTGTAGTCCCAGCTACTCGGGAGGCTGAGGCAGGATGATCGCATGAGCCCAGGATTTGAGGTTGCTGTGAGCTAGGCTGATGCCATGGCACTCTAGCCCAGGCAACAGAGTGAGACTCTGTCTCAAAAACAATTAATTAATTAAACTTCTATTAGATATCAAGGTATGATATTTTCAGATTTTAAAATGTGAATAAATACAAATATATTTGTATTTATTTGTATTATATAAATATATTTTATGCTTAAATATTTAAATACATTAGTAAATATATTTATATATTTACTATATCTTATATATTTACTTTTCTAAATATAAAATTTTAGTATATTTCTAAAGTTCCCCAGTTGAATGTGAAGCCAAGGTTGAAAATTACTATTTTATATAGTCTCTACTTTTTTCCTACCTCAGAGTTTGCTCTTTTATATACTAGAAAGAAGAATTTTGAGTGAGTTCCTATGCCAACTATTACAATATCACCTCACAGCTCCAAACTCACGCTTCCATACAATCATTTGTGGTGCTTCTGCTGGCGTCTTTGAGAAGAGGTGGAGACAAGACTGGCCCTGCAAGGCTGGATAAGCTGAAAACTAGATTTAGCAGCCGCTATAGGGAGGTTCTGCCACTGCCAGGGTGAGGAAGGACTGTTGGATAACACTCACAGAAGGAGGAAGCAGGCAAAAATCAAACAGGAACCATGAGGAAGGAGCAAGTCCTTTTCCCTCCACCCTTACAGTCTAGTCTCCCTCTTGTGCCCTTCCTCCCAGTGAAGTTTTTGGGGTCTGGTGATGGTTCTGCAAGCTATACTGGCATCAACCACAAGTGGATGGCTGCAGGGTTACAGCCCTACTCAAGGGTGGCCCTGAAGGAAAATGATGAAGGGGAATCACCCCCAATGGTCAGAACTTCAAGTGGCATATTTGTCCATCCACATTGTCTATACTGAGAGATGGTCAGAAGTAGATACAGATCATATTGATTTATGGGCAGCTGTTTTGCTGGATGATCATGGACTTGGGAAAGACAGAGTTTGGAAGACTGGTGGCAGTGAAGCCTGGAGAGGATAGATCTTTCAGAATAGGCATAAAGTATTAATATGAGATATTTGTGTCCTGTCTGAATGCACCCTACAGAATGTCTACTACAGAGGAAATTCTTAGACCCATGTACAAAGTGGCTGTGGTGGCAAAGTTGGAGGCTCTGCATGGACTCAACAACATGGACTTCCCTTCATCAAAGCTGAATTCATTATGGCTATAACCAGGTGCCTAACCTGTAAACAGCAGAGACCAACGCTAAGCCCCCAATATGGCACCATTCCCCGAGGGCACCAACCAGTCACACGGTGTCAGGTGGATTACACTGTACTCCTTTCATCATGGAGGGACAGAGGTTTGTCCTCACTGGAATAGATATGTATTCAGAATATGGATCTGCCTTTGCAAACCATAATACTTCTGTCAGCAACACATCCGTAAACTTACAGAATAGCTTATTCATTGTCCTCGTATTCTACACAACATCATTTTGACCAAGCAATTTATTTCACAACAAGAGAAGTTCAGCAATGCACTCATGCCTATGAAATTCACTGCTCTTATCCCATACTCCATCACCTGGACCAACTGGCCTAACACAGTGTGGGATGGCCTATAAAGACTCACTTATGGCACCATTTGGAAGACTCAGTTATAGCACCATTCTGAAAGGATGGGGCTTTATCTTACATGTGGTGTTTTTTTTGATTCAGTGATCAACATAAGGTGCTATCTTTCCCACAGTAGAATATATGGGTCAGGGAATCAAGGGGTGAGGTGGGAGTCACTACCCTTACTATTTATTACACTTACTAACCCACTTGTAGAATTTCTGCATCCTGTCTTAGCCTGTTAGAGCTTCCACAATGAAACACCACAGCCTACGTGGATTAAGCAACAAAAATTTATTTTCCCACAGTTCTAGAAGCTGGAAGTCCAAAGTCATGGTGCCAGCAGACTAGATTTCTTCTGAGGCTTCTCTCCTTGGCTTGCAGATGGCTGCCTTCTCACTGTGCCCTCACATGGCCTTTCCTTTGTGCACACACACCCCTGATGTCTCTCTGTGTGTTCAAATTTCCTTTTCTTATAAAGACACCAGTCAGATCAGATCAGGGCCCACCCTGCTGGTCTCATTTTAACTTAATTGTCTCCTATCTCAGAACACACTCACATTCTGAGGTACTGAGGGTCAGGGCTTCAACATATAAATTCTAGTGGGGAGGACACGAGTCAGCACACAATGTACCCTATCCCCGCAAGTTTGAACGCTGCTAGTTTAAAGGTCTTAGTTCCTAAGAATGCTTCCATGAAAGGACACAGGACACACAATGGTTTCACTGCATTAAAAGCTGTGACTATTATCTGGCCATTTTGAGCTCCTCATGCCCTTTAACTGACAGGCAAAGAAGGAATTATTCTACTACCTAGGGTGACTGATTCTAATACCCAGGGGAAACTCAATTGCTACTAACAGTAAGGGCAGGGAGGACTGTCTGAAACCAGGGATTCTCTAGGGCACCTCTTACTAATTCCATGCTCAATGACAATAGCTAATGAAAAATTTCAGCAATCAAAAAAGGCAGAGCCACTGAAGATTCTGATCTTTCAGTAATGAAGGTTTGGGTTACCCTACCAGGTAAAAAGAGATCCTGGCTGAGGGCACAGGATGCCTAGAATGGGTAACATTAAGAAGGAAATTATAAATATTAACTACACCCTTGTGACCAGTTATGAAAATAAAGATTATAACAACTCTACATGTGTATATATTTGTATATATTAACTATTTTCTTCTTCTGTCTCTCCCTTCTTTTTATTTGTACAATTTTGGTGGAGGTTAGCTTAAAAGTTTAGTCTTTACATAACAGAATATTCAGATGGGACTGTGACTGAATTTGAAAATTAATTATCATACCCCAGAAATGGACAGTATGACTGTCTTCCAGAAATAAATATAATTATTATTGGAACTTTTTATCTCCTTATACAGAGATAGAATGAGAATGGCTTTGTTTATATGAAGTATATATATGAAGGATAGTTATATCTTGTTAGGTAGAAACAGAGCTGGTTTTATTTTTCTACGGGAGTTCAAATAATGGAAAAGGATGTTTGGACATCAAGTAGCCAAAGGGATGGACAGTTACTACACTATTATTGGTTACTACACTATTATTCAGTTTATACCTTGCCTTGGGATACGAGGGCCGGAACTCTGCAAACCACATTTCTACTTTGCTAGTTGGATCCCTTTAAGCTGATAATAGAAACTAGAAGAGATGGCGAGGCTGTAGGAAGAAGGGATTTGCTCCTTCCTTTTTGTTTCATATGGGTTTCCTGTCTGCTTCCTATTCCTATGAATATCGCCTTAACACTCTTTTTTTTTTTTTTTTTTTTAAGAGACAGGGTCTTACTATGTTGCCCAGGTTGGGCTGGAATTCCTGGACTCAAATGATCCCCTTTCCTCAGTCTTCCAAGTAGCTGGGACTACAGGTACATGCCACCACACCCAGCACTTTATCTCTTTACCCTAACAGCGGCAATGCCTTTCCATAACAGCAGCCGAATCTAGTTTGCAGTTTTTCCAGAACTGCATTCCAGTGCTTCATTGCACCCCTCCTCTCCTAGAGACACCAGTATCATCTAGTCCAGTGGTCCCCAACCTTTTTGGCATCAGAGACTGGTTCCATGGAAGACAATTTTTCCACAGACTGGGGCAGGGAGAGGCAGGGATGGTTTCAGGATGATTCAAGCGCATTACAGTTATTGTGCAGTCAAACCTCTTTCTAACGATAATCTGTATTTGCAGCCACTCCCCAGTGCTAGCATCACTGCCTCAGCTCCACCTCAGATCATCAGGCATTAGAATCTCATAAGAAGTGCACGACCTAGATCCCCTGCATGCACAGTTTACAGTACGGCTCGTGCTCCTGTGAGAACCTAATGCTGCTGCTGTTCTGACAGGAGGCAGAGCTCAGGCAGTGATGCTAGCCGTGAAGAGTGGCTGTAAATACAGATGAAGCTTCACTTGCTATCTCACTACTCACCTCCTGCTGTGTGGCCCAGTTCCTAACAAGCCACAGACCAGTACCGGTCCACAGGCTGGAGGTTGGGGAACACAGATTTACCCAATGCCCATCCTCAGAGGCCTGAGTTCCAGCCCCATGGGATCCCCTTCTCCAGGCTCAGAACCAGCTCTTTCCAATTAGCATCCCTTCCTCAGAGGCCTGAATTTCATATGGGGGATTCTCCTCCAAACTTCTAAGTTTTAACAATTCCAAGCTCCTCTCTTTGTTTCCCCAGCCCCAGGGTGGGAGCTGCTTTCTGTAATTGCTACCTTCATAAAAACGTGGTTGTTCTCTTTTTGTTTCTTCAGTTACCTACTTAATAAGTCTTTAAAGTTTTTTTCTATTCAAATATCTGGTGTGGTTTCTATTTCATGACTGGATCCTGACTGGGACAGTTCTCACTCTCTCCACAAGAATCCTCCCATCCCAGTGCTCTTGCCTTCTTTCTCTACAAGCCCTTTGTAGGTAAACTCATGCATTTCAACAGCTTTAACCTCTATTTGTGTACAGATAACTTTCAATGAACCTATATGAAATGTAATAAAAAACAGAGTTTTATACATGCCTTTGCAACAGCACTCATTAATTCTATTTACTAGTCAGTCAATCTCTTCTCCAGATTATAAATTCTTAGAGGGCAGGAACTATGTCTTATCCATCTATGTATTCCTGTACAGTACCTAGCATAGATGCCCAAGAAAGAAACATACAATTAATTATTGACAACTAATTAAGTTCTGCTTATCTGTCTCTAAATGGACAATTTCACCAAGGCCTCAAGCAACCAGAGCTGTAATTCCAGCTAATACTCCTAGCTTCAAATGCTAGATACACATGGTTTCACCTTACCTTCAATACAAAGGTCTGTTACACTCCCATCTTCCACATTGCATAATAGTCCTTGGAGCAGAGGAAGGTAAGAAAAGGATGGTTAAGTTTTTCTTCTAAGAGAAACAGACACACAGAGGCACAATGTGGATTCTAAGACTAATAGCATCAGCTAAATTCTATCCTCAGCATCAAACACCTAGACTTTCAATGACCCACCCTGGCTTTTAAAAGATAAGGATTGTCAATGTGATATAGCAGAAAAACCATGAGCTCTGGAGTCTGCGATAGACCTAGGGTGCAATTCTGGCTCTTCCATTTGTTAGCTATGACCTCCCCGAGCCTTGGCAATCATCCTCTCTCCCATAAAGGACTGTCTTAGCAGTTAAAAGCTTAAGAAGTCTCTGGCACAGAAAAGTACCCACTACAAGTTAGCTGCCCTCCTCCCCAAAAGGACTCATTCCATTAGACATTATAGTCATATTAAAAGAAGGGACCTCAGATAAAATGTAATCTATTACACTTTACACATGAAGAAACTAAGGCCCAGGAGAGGGAAAGTAACTTGATCAGGGTGACACCCAAGTCAGCAGACTCCATTCTGGACCTTCTGATCCTGTGCAAAGACCATATAGACCAGCCCGGGCTCGGTGGCTCACGCCTGTAATCCTAGCATTCTGGGAGGCCGAGGCGGGCAGATTGCTCAAGGTCAGGAGTTGGAAACCAGCCTGAGCAAGAGCGAGACCCCGTCTCTACTATAAATAGACAGAAATTAATTGGCCAACTAATACATATAGAAAAAATCGACCGGGCATGGTGGTGTGTGCCTGTAGTCCCAGCTACTTGGGAGGCTGAGGCAGAAGGATTCCTTGAGCCCGGGAGTATGAGGTTGCTGTGAGCTAGGCTGACGCCACAGCACTCACTCTAGCCTGGGCAACAAAGCAAGACTCTGTCTCAAAAAAAAAAAAAAAGACCATATAGACTGGACTCTTGGAAGGATCGTGCTTCCCCATATTCATCTTCAAAACTTATTAGCCGGGCATGGTGGCGCATGCCTGTAGTCCCAGTTGCTTGGGAGGCTGAGGCAGCAGGATTGCTTGAGCCCAGGAGTTTGAGGTTGCTGTGAGCTAGGCTGACGCCACGGCACTCACTCTAGCCTGGGCAATAAAGTGAGACTCTGTCTCAAAAAAAAAAAAAAAACTTTACTAACCTTTTAGCTTTAGTAAAGCCAGTTACCATAAAATGCACATGTATCTTACAAAAGGAGCCATATATACATCATCATGACAAAACAATTTGCTAATAAATTAAACTGTTACAATACAAAAAGTCTAAATCATCTTTCCAAAACCATTTCTCCTAGCCCCCAAAAGCAAATATACATGCTATACATGCAAAACTCATATCAAGTTTCCCTTTTAATCTCACCAAAAAGCATGCTTATGAAGTGGTTGCAGACTCTCTGGTCCTGAGCCACCAGCTGTGTGACCAGGGAAGTATGCCTCACAAGGGCATCTCGGAAGCAGGACAACACGTGCTTCTTGCGCACCACCTTGAAGCAAATGAAGAAAAATATTCAATAGCAACCACGTCTTAACCATTCTGAACCCAAACAATTATAATTTCCAAATACAATTACATGATGGTGCTGGAAAGATCATTTCAACTACGGTGAGATCAAGTATGGAAAAGGGCATCATTTACACAAAGGAATCCATGTGTTCATACAGAGGATTATACATAAGCTAAGGTTCCTAATGCCATGTACCTATATAGCACTTTACTCTTCACAAATCACTTGTGTCCACCAGCTCATTTAATCCCAACAAGTCGGCAAAGCAAGCAAAAATAGATATTATTGTCGCCATTTTGGAGATGAGACAACTGAGGCTTGGAGACTTTCCCAATGATTCAAATCTAAGTCTCCAACCACATCTTGTCTAAGGTCCAGGCTCTTTCCACTTCAATAGTCTGGGGAAGTGATACTGGGGCCCCTTAATGACAGAGGTAAGTAGAGAAAACACATTCTTCTATTCAATGTAGGCACAAATTCTCACACTTCCCTGTACAGGGAACTGGGCAGTAGTAGTGCAAAGTGCCCAAGATAGTGGCAAAATTAGGTCAAAAAAGGGTGAGCACTGAGGATAGGACTAGAACACAGGTACAACTGACTATAACACACCTCTTCAATTGGTAAGAGCTAAGGTTAAGAAAAGTATGTTCAATAAAAGACGGAATTGCCTCTCTTATTGCCTCTAACCTGTGCTATTGTAAGTCTTCTGTTTTTCTTTCCCTTATTCATCCTACATAATAGATTAAGCTAATGATCTAAATAAGCTACTCAGAAAATCTGAATAACTCCCCTTCAATTGACAGCTTAGGTTCAAACTCCTTACTTTGAATTCATACTCTACAAGGAACTGACCTCAACCTGCCTCTACAATTTCATCTCCTTCAATTTCCCTTCGCTCTGATTATCCTCCATACTCATCCCTCTAATACCTACCTCCTGGGATAAGCTTCCCATCTCCTCTAGCCCAAATCACCCATCTTCTTAAACAGAATTCAAATGCTTTCTCCTCTGAGAAACTTTTCCTAATTTCCCTCCTTACCCCGCACAGCACTTGACCACAAACATGTCCATTCTTCTAAATTCCCAGTAATGTGCTCCCTTATTTTCTCCCCATATACATACACTGTCTTATTCATCTCTGATTCACTGTCCAAGAATAGCAGCCCCAGAACTTCTGGCCTCAGTGAAATTTCAGAGGTTATTAGCTAGTTCAGTGTTTCTCAGAGTGTGGTCTGGGGGCCTTTGGGGGTGCCCAAAACCTTTTCTGGAGGTGCGCAAGATCAAAATTATTTTCATATATTAAAATGTTCTTGGCCTTTTACAGTCTTATTCTCACATGTGTACAGTGGATTTTTTTCAAAGACTATATGGCATATGACATTGCAACAGATTGAATGCAGAAATACAGCTGTCTTCTTTTAAGCCAGACATTAAAGCAACTTGCAAAAATGTAAAACAATGCCATTTCTTTCACTGCCTTTTTTGTTTTGGGAAAATACAATTATTTTTAAAATTACTTACATGCCACAGAACTGTACATTTAAAAAGAGCTAAAATGGTAAATTGTATGTTGTGTATATTTTACACAATAAAAAATTTCTTATGTTAATATGTAATGGTTTACTATTTTAAATGAATTAATAAATCTTTAAATTTTGTTTTTACTTCTAATACAGTATATCAGTGGATATAACCCACATAAATAAGCTTTTGGGGGTTAACTTTTTTTTTTTGAGACAAGGTCTTGCTCTGTTGCCTGGGCTAGTGTGAGGTGGTCATCACAGGTCACTGCAACCTCAAACTCCTGGGCTCAAGCGATCCTCCTGCCCCAGCCTCCCGAGTAGGTGGGACTACAGACAAGTGCCATAATAGTCCACTAAGTAAGTTTTCTATTTTTTGTAGAGACAGAGTCTCACTACGATGCTCAGGCTGGTCAAACTCCTGGCCTCAAGCGATCTTCTCGCCTTGGCCTCTCAAAGTGCTAGGATTACAAGTGTGAGCCACCCTGCCTGGACTGGAGTTAACAATTTTTAAAAGTGTAAAGGAATCCTGAGATCAAAAAAATTGAGAACTGCTGATCTAGCCCATCCCCCACCAAGATATGCATTCCCCTCGCATGAATTTCAGAGAAAATTGATCTCCCAAACTCTACTTGGATGCCTCCCTCCATAGACAAAACACTCACTGCAAAGGTGGGTATAGGCATTGGAGGACCAGGCAGCTCTGCCTACTAGAAAGGTCTTCCCGTTCACCCTGGTTCTGTGTGGCTGCAACCTCCCCACCTGTCATTCCTGCCATCACTGAGAGTAGGCAGCCCCTCCTCCATATTTACATCCTCAGACAGCTAAAGGGGATGAGAAATGCCCACCGTGCGTATGCCTGCCCACAGTTTGAGTGGGGTCTAAACTGGGAGGGTGCCTGAGCTAAGGCTGAATCCTGGAGAAATGGAGACCGGGACAGCAAAGGGCAGGGCGGGTAGAGGGAAGGGGACAAGAAGGCGGGAAGGCGAGCAGGTGACACTTGGTGAGATCCAGATTTAGCGGGGACAGGGAGAGGCCCATTGGAGGCGCACAGCCAGGAGGCCGATTTGGGAAGGGGCTGCCTGGGCTCAGAGCTGGGTTGCTTGCAAGAGGGACTGGGGCTGAGGTGGGACATGAAAGGCCGCCTTGGCAGGGTGAAGAGGCAGGGCCGATGGAGGGAGGAGATTAAATAAGGCGGTGGGCCCGGTTCAGCTTCGGGGAAGGTGGTGCGTCGGGTTCACGCGAGCTGGTCTGGCGCGCGCCAGGCCCCGTTTGGTGAGGGAAATACCCGAGCCCGGGTCTTCAGGGTAGGGGTTCCGCCCGCACCGACACGCCGGGCCCCGGCAGCAGCTCCAGCGCACAGCCCAGGCAGAGGCGTGGGGACACCGGCAGCAGCCAGCGCGCATCGTGCCGATAATGAGCCCTCTCCAAGAGCAGCACCGCTTCTTCGCCCCTCCCGAGCCCAGGAGGGTCCGCCGCAGGTCTCACAGCCATCTCCTCGCTCGCTCTCTGCTGAGGCGACCTCGTTTCCCGCGCGCTTTCCCGCGCAGCTTGCGCGCAAGCGCACTTGGAGAGAGACGCGCGCCTGTGTGCAGTGCGCCCGCGCCGGCCGAGTGCTCAGCAAGCTTTTGTGAGTGGCGGCCCCTGAGGCCAGCGGTGAACGTGTGGACTCTGGAGCGTCTCGTACCAAACCCAGAGCGGTTTGTTCTTAGAGCCCGCAGGAATTAGTCTTCTCCACCTGGAAGGTAGGAAAGCATTTATAAGGTAGCTATCATTAGCCATGGAAAAGGAAGGAAAGGAAGCAATCTATTTCTACTATTTTTTACAAAGTAAAATAAATGATCTCAGGGGTTTTTATCTAAAAGCAATTAGAATTATTTTATTTATTTATTTATTTTATGATTATTTTTCTTTAGAGACGGGCTGTTGCTCTGTTGCCCAGACTGGAATGCAGTGGCAGAAATCACAGCTCACTGCAGCCTCTAACTCTTGGGCTCAAGGGATCTTCTCACTTCAGCCGCAGGAGTAGCTGGGCCTACAAATAAATGTAGGCCACCATTCCTGGGTAGAATTATTATTTTTCCTTTTCTCAAAGAATCTAAGACACTCCCTTTAAAATATCCTTTCACAGTGGGCTGCACGGCACCTGGCATTGTCTAAGTGCACAAGGAATACTGAAAAAGAAAAAAATACTTCTTTATTAACAATAAATGTTCATATATTGTATTTACCATAAAATATATTAACAATAAAAATCCATCAATCAACAGGAGTTAATTTAGCACCAACGAGCCCAGCAACTGATTAATGTTGAAGGGGGTAAGTTCAAGAGGTGTGTTCACACTTCCAAGGCACTGTGACTGAGTGGAAAAAATGCCCTCCATGGCAGAATAGTTTGGAAAACAATAGTTTGATATTCAAGTGAATATTGTGAAATAGTGTTTGGAAAAAGTAGACATTAATGCAGAAAAATGGCCATTAAAATGCTAAGTGTACAAAAGATGCAAGATTATATATATACAATTATATAAGATAAATAAACTTAACATTTATTTCAACATCTCTTAAATATAGATAGCATTAATACCTGTTCAAGAAAATTTAAAAAAATATATATGTTCTAGTCTTTCACTATACACTTTTACAATAGCAATATGCAAAGGTTTGTAAACTGCTTTCTTTCAGAGAAAAATATATCATGTACACCTTCCACATCATTACTTTCTTTTTTTCTTTTTTCAAGAGACAGGGTCTTGCTGGCACCCAGGCTGGAGTGCAATGGAACAATCACCGCACTGCAGCCTTGAACTCCCACCTCAGCCTCCCTAGTAGCTGGGACTACAGGTACGAACCACTGCACCCACATTATTCTATATATTAATACTTTTGAACTGTTGACAAAGTATTATTGTATTTGACAAAAAAGAGCCAGAAACTGTGCTAGGAGCAAGGGGATTCACAAGGAAGCAAGAGGAGATAGTCCTTGCCCTCAAGGAACTGAAGTGGTCATGCCTATAATCATAGCATATAGAAAAAATTAGCTGGGCATGGTGGCGCATGCCTGTAGTCCCAGCTACTCGGGAGGCTGAGGCAGGAGGATCACTGGAGCCCAGGAGTTTGAGGTTGCTGTGAGCTAGGCTGATGCCTCGGCACTCTAGCCCAGGCAACGGAGTGAGACTCTGTCTCAAAAAAAAAAAAAAAAGGAACTGAAGTCCAGTCAAGAAGACAGACAAGCAAACAATTACAATGGAGTTCTCTCTCTCTCTCTCTCTCTCTCTCTCTCTCTCTCTCTATATATATATATATATATATATATATATTAGTTATCTATTGCTACATAACAAATTATCCCATGTAGTGGGTTGAATGGTGACCCTCAAAAAGATACATCCACATCTGCTATAGACTGAATTTGTCCCCCCAGAATTCGTATGTTGAGCTCCCAATGTGATTATATTTGGAGATGGGGCCTTTAGGAGGTAATTAAAGTTACATGAGTTCATAAGGGTTGGGCTCTAATCCAAAAAGATTGGTGGCCTTATAAGAAAAGGATGAGATATCTCTCTTCCTCTCTCTCTCTCTCTCTGCACGTACATCAAGGAAAGACCATGTGAGAACATGGGAGATGGTGGCCATTTGCAAGCCAAGAAAAAAAACGCTTACCAGACACCAAATTGGTTAGAATCTTGATCTTGGACTTCTAGTCTCCAGAACTGTGAGAGAATAGATTTCTGTTATTTTAAGCCACCAAGTTTGTATCAATTAGTTACAGTAGCCATAGGCAACTAATACACCCCAAAATTTAGCACCTTAAAACAATAAATGTTTATTATATCATAGTTCTGTGGATCAGGAATCTAGGCACAGCTTAGCTAGGTGACTCTTGCTTGGTCTCTCAGGCAGTTGTAGACAAGCTGTGTCAGCTGAGGCTTCAGTCACCTGACGACTCAGACTCACCGGGGCTAAAGCTGAAGGATCTGCTTCTAAGCTCACTCACATGATTGGTGGCAGGATTCAGTTCTCGCAGGTGGTTGGACTGACAGCCTCAGTTTCTTTTTTCTTTTTTTTTTTTTTTTTGAGACAGAGTCTCACTTTGTTGCCCAGGCTAGAGTGAGTGCCGTGGCATCAGCCTAGCTCACAGCAACCTCAGACTACTGGGCTCAAGTGATCCTGCTGCCTCAGCCTCCCGAGTAGCTAGGACTACAGACATACGCCACTATGCCCAGCTAATTTTTTGTATATATATTTTTAGTTGGTCAATTAATTTCTTTCTATTTTTAGTAGAGACGGGGTCTTGCTCAGGCTGGTTTTGAACTCCTGACCTCGAGCAATCCACCTGCCTCGGCCTCCTAGCGTGCTAGGATTACAGGCCTGAGCCACCGTGCCAGGCCAGTTTCTTTTTTCTTTTCTTTTTTTTCTTTTTTTTTGAGACAGAGTCTCACTCTGTTGCCTGGGCTAGAGTGCCGTGGGGTCAGCCTAGCTCACAGCAACCTCAATCTCCTGGGCTCAAGCAATCCTGCCTCAGCCTCCAGAGTAGCTGGGACTACAGGCATGCACCACCATGCCCGGCTAATTTTTTCTATATATTTTTAGTTGGCCAATTAATCTCTTTCTATTTTTAGTAGAGATGGGGTTTCGCTCTTGCTCAGGCTGGTCTCGAACTCCTGACCTTGAGCGATCCTCCTGCCTTGGCCTCCCAGAGTGCTAGTATTACAGGCATGAGCCACTGTGCCTGGCCCAGCCTCAGTTTCTTTTTTTTTTCTTTTTTTTTTTTTTTTTTTTGAGACAGAGTCTCACTTTATTGCCCAGGCTAGAGTGAGTGCCGTGGCGTCAGCCTAGCTCATAGCAACCTCAAACTCCTGGGCTCAAGCAATCCTGCTGCCTCAGCCTCCCAAGTAGCTGGGACTACAGGCATGTGCCACCATGCCCGGCTAATTTTTTCTATATATATTAGTTGGCCAATTAATTTCTTTCTATTTATAGTAGAAACAGGGTCTCACTCTTGCTCAGGCTGGTCTCGAACTCCTGAGCTCAAACGATCCGCCCACCTCGGCCTCCCAGAGAGCTAGGATTACAGGCTTGAGCCACCGCGCCCAGCCTAGCCTCAGTTTCTTGATGGCTGTTGTCCAGTGGGCTCTTTAGTTCCTTGCCACATGTAACTTTCCATAAGGCAGTTCACAACGTGGAGGGTGGTTTCCCTCAGGGAGCAAGTGAGAGTGCAAGACAGGTGCCCAAGATGGAAGCTGCAGTCTTTGTAGCCTAATCTTAGACATGACACTCCATCACTTCTGCTGTGTCCCATTTGTTAGAAGTGAGTCACTAGATCCAGTTCACACTCAAGGAGAGCAGATTACACAAGGGCATAAAAACCAGAAGGTAGGGATCACTGGGAACCATCTTAAAGGCTGCCTGTCACAATATAAGTGCCATAGTAAAATAAAACAGGAAAAAAATACATTGGAACATTAACTGGGTGATAGGATTAAGGGTTAATTTTTCTTTTCTGAATTTTCCTAAAGTCTTTTTTTTTTTTTTTGAGACAAACTGTCATTCTGTTGCCCAGGCTGGAGTGCAGTGGCCTCCTTATAGCTCACTGCAACTTCAAACTCCTGGGCTCAAGTGATCTTCCTGCCTCAGCATCCTGAGTAACTGAAGATACAGGTGCGTGCCACCATGCCTGGCTAATATTTCTGTTTTTTTGTAGAGATAGGGTCTCGCTCTTGCTCAGGCTGGTCTTTTTTTTTTTTTTTTTTGAGAAAGAGTCTCGCTTTGTTGCCCAGGCAAGAGTGAGTGACATGGCGTCAGCCTAGCTCACAGCAACCTCAAACTCCTGGGCTCAAGCGATCCTGCTGCCTCAGCCTCCCAAGTAGCTGGGACTACAGGCATGTGCCACCATGCCCGGCTAAATTTTTCTATATTAGTTGGCCAATTAATTTCTTTCTATTTTTAGTAGAGACGGGGTCTCCCTCTTGCTCAGGCTGGTTTCGAACTCCTGACCTTGAGCAATCCTCCCGCCTCGGCCTCCCAGAGCGCCAGGATTACAGGCGTGAGCCACCGCGCCCAGCCCAGGCTGGTCTTGAACTCCTGGCCTTAAGCAATTCTCCTGGCATTAGCCTCCCAAAGTGCTAGGATTACAGGTATGAGCCACCGTGCCCAGCCTTCTAAACTCTCCTTAATGTGCATGTATGACTTTTACTTATTATTTTTATTTTTTTTGAGACTCTGTTGCCCAGGCTGGAGTGCAGTGGCACTATTATAGATCACCACAATGTCAAACTTCTGGCCTCAAGGGATCCTCCCATATTGGCCTCCCAAAGTGGTAGGATTACTGGCATGAGCCACCATGACTGGCTGACATGTATAATTAAAAAATAGGAAAGATAAAGCAACAAAAGTAAAAACAGACAAATTTAACTTCATGAAAATTTAAATATTTTGTGCATCGAAAGGCAGTAGCAGGCCAGGCGTGGTGGTTCACGCCTGTAATCCTAGCACTCAGGGAGGCTGAGGCGGGAGGATTGCTCAAGGTCAGGAGTTCAAAACCAGCCTGAGCAAGAGTGAGACCCCATCTCTACTAAAAATAGAAAGAAATGAATTGGCCAACTAAAAATATATAGAAAAAATTAGCCGGGCATGGTGGCACATGCGTATAGTCCCAGCTACTCGGGAGGCTGAGGCAGAAGGATTGCTTGAGCCTAGGAGTGTGAGGTTGCTGTGAGCTAGGCTGACGCCATAGCACTCTAGCCCAGGCAACAGAGTGAGACCTGTCTCAAAAAAAAAAGGCAGAATCAGCAGGGCCTGGTGGCATGTTCCTATAGTCCTAGCTACTCAGGAGGCTGGGATGAGAGGATCACTTGAGCCCAGGAATTCAAGTCCAGTCTGGGCAACATGGCAAGACCCCATTTCAGGGGGGAAAAAAGTAATGTAAACAGAGTAAAAAGGCAACCCATGGAATGGGAGAAAATATTTGCAGATCACATATCTGAGAAGGCATTAATATCTAGAATATATACAGAAGTCCTAAAACTCAAAAAAACTCCAAACCTGCTTTGAAAATGGGCAAAGGACTTGAATAGATATTTGTCCAAAGAAGATATATAAATGGCCAATAAGCACATGAAAGGTGCTCAACATCACTAATCATTAGAGAAATACAAATCAAAACTACAATGAGATAACATCTCCCACCACCTCCTACCCATTAGGATAGCTACCATCAGAAAAGCAGAATATAACAAGTATGGTGAAGATGTGGAGACATTGGAACACTTGTGTACTGTTGGTGGGAATATAAAATGGTGTAAAACAGAATGGCAGTTGCTCAAAAAATTAAAATAGAACTATAATATAATCCAGCAATTCCACTTCTGGGTATAGCACAGTCACAAAGAGATATTTGTACATCCACATTCATAACAGCATTGTTCACAGTAGCTGAAAGATACACATGTCTGTTGATATTAATAGAATGAATAAATAAGCAAAATATGGTGTAAATATATGCACAATGGAATATTATTCAGCCTTAAAAAGGAAGGAAATTCTGACATATGCTACAACATGGTTGAACCTTAACCCTTTGCACTCAGATGTCAAGTGTGAGTCGACACGGTTAGCAAAAATTATAGAGATTAAAATTACTCTTTGAATGTATCGATACTTTGAAATATAAAAAAATCCAAATAAGTTTGTATGAAAAGAAACTCCAGTTTTTTATTCTACTGCCGTGCTTTGTAAAATCCGGGGTATTTACAAAATTAAATCCCGAGTAGAATAAAGGAATCGAGAAAAAAGCAAGCGGGTACAAAGGGTTAAGGATATTATGAAATAAGCCAGTCATGAAAAGACAAATATTGTATGATTACACTTACATTAATATGAGATACATAGAGCAATCAAAATCATAAAGACAGAGACTAGAATGGTGGTTGCCATTCTACTGGGCCTGGGGGAGGAGGGAATGGGAAGTTATTGTTTAATGGACACAGAGTTTGTTTTACAAGACAAAGAGTTATGGAGATGGATGCTAGTGATAATAGTTGTACAACATTATGAATGTATTTAATACCACTGAACTATACTTTTAAAAATGACTAAAATGGTAAATTTTATGTGTATTTTATCACAATACAAAAATAATAACTTATTTACTGGGTTTTTTTTAAAGACAGGGTCTCGCTGTATTGCCCAGGCTGCAGCGGTGTGATCATAGCTCACTGCAGCCTTGAATTCCTGGGCTCAAGTGATCCTCCCGCCTCAAATCCCGATTTGCTAGACTACAGGCACACACCGCCACGCCCAGCTAATTCTCCTTTTTTTATTGCTGTGTTGCCCAGACTGGTCTCAAACTCCTAGGCTCAAGTGATCCTCCCACCTCAGCCTCCCAAAGTGCTGGGACTATAGGCAATATTATTATTTTTTAAAATAGGAAAGAAGAGTGAAAGCAGAGAATGAAAGAGAGAAGAGGAAAAGGGGAGGGAAGGAGAGAGGAGAAAGGAGGAAGGAGAAAACCTGAATTAAATTTCCAGCCTCGGTACTCACTGATTTAGGCTCTGTGAGCCCATTTCTACCAGCTTAAGTGATCTACAGAATTATCACAAGACATAACACTCACTGGCTCAGAAGTTTCAGACTTGACTAAAGTAAATGATTAGCTCTGTGACATCCCACAGTGAACCAGGCAAAGCAACAAATAATTGTGGTTGGCGGTATATGAGAATTGAAGAGGTGGGGATGTTTTTTCCCTGAAGTCTGCTCTTGGGCAGCAGAACCCCAGCAGGACAGCTGCACAGTGATCAGCTCTCTTCCTTGTACCTAAAAGGACCTGAATAATAGTGTCCCATGCAGATCACCACCTCTCCCCAAAAGCAGCTGAGGCTGACTGAGACTGTTGGAATATCCTGCTGCAATCAGGATGAACTTGGGACTAAGGGCAAGACAGAACCATGATAGAAACCTCAGTGCACCTTACTGTGAGGAACTTAGAGAGGAGGTGTTGAGGAGATGACCTTGAGCTGACCCACATTCCCTAAACCTTCAAAACCACAGGATGGCAGTGGCTTATACCCTACCCACAAAATATCCCAGATCCCAAAAGGCTCAGATTGGGGGCTTACTGCTGGGGCTTGGCCAACTGTGGGGACGAGAAAAGATGTGCCAGAGAAATCGGAACCCCACAGGGCCCAAATAGGCAATTTTATTAGAGGCTTTCAGGGAAGCAGGACACCCTCAAGCCTTCTCTGATGTGTCCTGAGGACTCTGGGCCTGAGGCCTACTTTTTAAAGCCACAATGGAAGAGAAAAAACCTCAAATGCTTCATAAAACCAAACTTTTTGGATGCTGGTAGATTCTGTGGGACCCCACGTGAATTCCTAGGAGCCGTCTGACCCTGGGGGCTTTCTGTCTTGGGAAGACTGGCACCAGCACAGCAGTGACCTAGTGGCTGAAGGTCCCTCTCCAAAGAAGTATGGTCTCCAATGCTGTCCTCCTCTGCTTGTGGGTCACCCAATTTGGGAAGCAGGGTAGGATCAGGTTCCCTCACGCTTAAGTGGGGGTCTGAGTGCTGGGGCTTGGCCAGCTGTGGGGAGCAGGACATCTTGTTCAGAAGGGTCCCGTCCCGCTTTGCTGCAGCAGAGTGGAGACTCCCTTGGATGCTAACAGTTTCTGTGGAATCAGAGGAAGGCTGCTGCCCAGCCCCTCTGCCTTCGGCAGGTTCCAGGCTTTCTCTTTTCCAGTCTGTGGGCTGCTGACATTTGGGTCTGGGAGGCTTAGAGGCCTCCCAAGATGTACACTCCTTCCTCCAGGGGTCATGGCCTGCCATGGAGGATGAAGTCCTCACTCTGCTGGGAGGCCTATCTGCCATCCGCGAGACGCCTGGCCTGACCATTTTCCTGCCCCTTCTGTTCTCACTGGAAGGCTCTCGGAAGCTTTCTGGGCCACACCAGCTCCTGGACTCTGCTGCGGGCCTGGGGTTCCTGGGAGCAGGGAGCTTGGCCCTAGGAGCAGTTTCCTGGATCTCCTGTGGGTCTCTGGCGCCCCCTGGTGGCATGACTCTCCTGGGCTTTTCCGGCTGGGTGGAAATATCCATGGGCTCTGACCTGTCTGGTCTATACTTCTCCAGAGCTTGGGCCTGTGTAGGAAATTTTGAGCTTTTTCTGCTGAGGGGCTGAACCCTCTGGAACTTCTCTGGGGACTTAGGGCTTGGCATGGAGCCCTGGGGCTCACAATGCCTTTCCTGCTGCCCTTGGAGCTCCTGGCCTGTGTATAATCCGGGGAACCTCACCCCTGCAAGGGGCAATGAACAAGATCCTAAGAAGTTAAACAACAAATAGGACTCCAGGATCCGCCGGGGAAGGCCCCACTGCAGGTGTGCAATCCTCCGCTTCATGAGGGACTCCAGGAGCAGGTGTTTGCTCTTCTTGAGGACTGGCAACTTGGGTGGGACAGTGAAAGCAGTGAGAGCACCCACCAGAGCTGTGTCAGCTTCAGGAGCTTGGCCACACAGAAGAGGGGGGCAGGCAGAGGGCACACGGCTCCAGGGCTGCCCAGTGGGGCTGGAAGCCTTCTCTGCATCCACCCTTTTGTCCCTTCGTCGTCTTCTCTGGGATTTAGGTTGGGCCTGAATCCCCTGCTGGGAGGCCGGACTGACCTCCGCTTTGTGCTGCCTGGGAGGGGCTGTGCCCTGGCTGGCCAGAGGCTTCATCTCAGGACAGGGAGCAGGGGCTAAACCGTTCACAGCCACTGTCTGTTCCGGTTCCGTGGGCCCATATCCAGAACCGGTGAAGGCTGGAGGCCCTGCTGGGCTGTGCTTCCTACCTGTGGGCCCCTCACTCCCAGAACAGTCAACCTGGAGACTAGCCCTGGCAATGTCCCTTCCTCTCACCTGATCCTTGCTTCCTCCCATTGGTGCTCGAGGCTCTCCAGCATCCTCAGCTCTGCATTTTCTCTGGCTCCCTACATCCCGGAGTTCTGCAGCATCCTCATCTCCACCCTCTTTCTGGTTTCCTTGCCCTTGTGCCTGGATCTCTCCATCAATTTCACTTCTTAACTGTCCCTGGTCCCCTCTCCCAGGAGCCTGGGTCTCTGTACCATCATCACCTGTGGTTCCTCTCGGGTTTCTTTTCCCTTGTATTTGACTTTCTTCATCATTCCCACCTCCAATCTGTTCCTGGTTCTTCCACTCTAATGAACAGGTATTTTCATTAACTTTGCTTTTTAACAGTCTCTGGTTCTTTTCCCTAAGTCTCTGGATCTTTCTACCATCCTCACTTCCAGCATCTCTCTGGTTTCTCTTCTCTGATGCCTGATTTTCTGTAACGTTCTTCCCTCCAGTCTGCTCCCAGTTCCTCCTCCCTGGTGAGTGGCTTCCTCCAGTTTCACTACCTAACTGTCCCTGGTTCTCACTCTCTGGGCTCTGGGTCTTTATGTGATCCTCATCTCCAGGTTCTCTCTGGTTTCTCTTCTCTGGGGCCTGAGTTTCTGTTTCAGTCTCACCTCCCATCTGCTCCTGGTTCTTCCACTCTGATAAAACGATCTGTCTATCAAGGTTTTCTTTCCCAGGTGCCCAGATCTCTGCACCATCCTTACCTCTAACTTCACTCAGGTTTCTCTTCCCTTGTATTTGGATTTCAAATGCACCATTCTCACCTCCAATCTGCTCCTCTTTCTTCCATTCTGCTGAATGGGTTTCTCCATCAGTTTTACTTGTTAATTCACCGCAGTTCTCTGCCTCAGTTGTCTGGGTCTTCCATCCTGCTGAATGGGTTTCTCCATCAATTTTACTTGTTAATTCACTGCAGTTCTCTGCCTCAGTTGTCTGGGTCTTCCATCCTGCTGAATGGGTTTCTCCATCAATTTTACTTGTTAATTTGCCCCAGTTCTCTGCCTCAGTTGTCTGGGTCTTCCATCCTGCTGAATGGGTTTCTCCATCAATTTTACTTGTTAATTCACTGCAGTTCTCTGCCTCAGTTGTCTGGGTCTTCCATCCTGCTGAATGGGTTTCTCCATCAATTTTACTTGTTAATTCACCGCAGTTCTCTGCCTCAGTTGTCTGGGTCTTCCATCCTGCTGAATGGGTTTCTCCATCAGTTTTACTTGTTAATTCACCGTATTTCTCTGCCTCAGTTGTCTGGGTCTTCCATCCTGCTGAATGGGTTTCTCCATCAATTTTACTTGTTAATTTGCCCCAGTTCTCTGCCTCAGATGTCTGGGTATTTGCACCATCCTCGCCTTTAAAATGTTCCTGATTCTTCCACTTTGGTATGTGACCCTTTCCATTAAATTCATTTCCTAACTGACCCGGATTTTCTTCCCCAAGTTCCTGGGTCTCTTTAAAATCCTCACCTTTAACCCCTTTCAGGTTTCTTGGCCCTAGTGCCTGAATGTCTGTACCACTGTCATCTCCAAACTGCTCCTGGTTCTTCCTCCCTGCTAGATGGGTCTCTGTATCAGTTTCACCTCTTAATTGTTCCTGGTTCTTGGCCTTGGGTGCCAGAGTATTTGTACCATCCTCATCTCCATCCTTTCTCTGGTCTGTCTTCTCTGGTGCCTGAATTTCTGCTCTATGCTCTCCTCCAATCTGGTTTTGATACGCCCAACATGGTATTTCGAATTGTCCATCAGTTTCACTTGCCACCAATGTCTGGTTTCCCCAACATGGTGCCTGGATCACCACCCAGTCCTCCTCTTTTATCTCCTTGAGCTTCTGCCTGCTCATTATCTGGGTTTCCTCGGCAGTCTTATCTCTTCCCAGGCCTTGGTTTTCCCGGCCCAATTGAATGTCATGTTTTAATAATTTCTGGTTCTCTCCCCTAGATGTTTGGGTCTTCCAGGCTTTCTCACTTCCACCCTGATCCTGCTTCTCCCACCCTGGTGTCTGGATCTCTATAACCTCCTCACTTCCAATGTATTCCTGTTTCCCCCACTCCAGGGCCTGGGTCTCTACACCATCCTCTTTTTTCACTTCTCCCAGGTTCTCCTTCCTGAATGACGGTGTTTGCACAGCATCCTCACCTCCAACCTGATCCTTGTTTCTTCCATCTTCTGTCTGAATTCCTGCACCAGCATCACCTCCAATCTGGTCTTGTTCCTGCACAGCATCCTCACCTCCAACCTGATCCTTGTTTCTTCCGTCTTCTGTCTGAATTCCTGCACCAGCATCACCTCCAATCTGGTCTTGTTCCCCCCACTCTGGCATCTGGGTCTCCCCACCATTCTCACCTCCAGTCTGGCCCTGCTTCCCCAATCCTTGGGCCTGGATTGTTCCCTTATCCTCACCTCCGGCCTGTTTCTTGTTTTTCCTCTCCACAGCATCCTCACCTCCATTCTTACCCTGGTTCCCCCACTCTGGTGTTTGGGTCTCTGCATCAGTTTTACATCTTAAGTGTTCTTGGTTCTCTCCCTTATGTGCCTGGGTTTCAGGAGGATTCTTACTTCCAGCTTCCCTTGGGTTTCTCTTCCCAAGTTCCTGAATTTTGACTCTATTCTTAACTCCCATCTGGTCCTGCTTCTCCCACCCTCGTGTCAGGATCTCGCCATCAGTTTCACTTATTACTAGTCTCTGGTTTTCATACCCCAGGACCTTAGTCTCTGCGTCATCCTCCATTCCAAAGGCTATGGGAAGTTGCCCCCCAGATGCCTGAATTTCCCAAGCATCCGCCCCTCTGCTCACTCTCTGGCTCACCCACTCTGGAGCCTGGATCTCTCTACTATCCCCACTGCCTATGGTCTGTTTTTCACCCCTTGGAGCCCAGGCCTCTTGTGGGCAGTCCCAGGACTTCCAGGTACGCATTCCTAGTAGCTGGTTGGAAAGATCAGGCAGGAACTCTCTGGGGCAGAACTGTAGCCTCTGAGCTGAGGAGAGGTTTGGAAGAGAGGTGGCTAAGGTCATGGAGGTGGGACAGGACCTCATGCTGATGACAGGTTCCAGTGGCACCAACTTTCCCTGGGAGTGAACCAGTAGCTGCTCCATGTTTTGGCACATGTCCAAGGCAGGGTGAGTCCACCCATCACTGAGACACCAGGGTACCTGATGTGCTTTCCATGAACTTCCCTGAGGGAGCAGACAGGTGCTTGAAAAGGAGGTGGTACAAAAGATGGGTTCAGAGCGTGTGTGGGCACCCCAAGATAGGCCCTGACACAGGTGTTGTGGAGAGAGCAGGTACTGGGCCCATGACTCCTGGAGCCTCCTCTGGTATCCCCATCTCTTCTTTTGTGTCCACTGTTGGACATGAGCATCCAGGCCCCTGAACTTGCCAGGACTGAAGAAGAATTCAGGAATTTCCCTGAAGAAAGTTTCATGTCTCGTGGAGGGCACTGCCCACTTCTGTGGTGGCACCTGTAGGTTAGAACCGAGAAGCAAAATCCTTACACGCATATTAGCTCATATAATCCAAACAGATCAGGATTCCAGTCCCCACTATCCAGATGAGGATGGTTGGGCTCAGGAAAGGGAGAGTCACTTAAGTCACCCTTACAGCAAATGGTATTCATTCATTCAAGAAGGACTAAGAGTTTTACTCTGGGCCAGGCACGGTCTATGGGCTGGGGGTACCAACATGAACAAGATACTAATAAAAGACCCTGCTAGGAGCTATATTCTAGAAATAGAAAAAAGACAATAATCAATTATATAACATAATGTTTGGCATCAAAAAGTTTTGTTATGGAAATAATAGAGCGGGCAGTGAGGTTAGCTCCTTCAAACAGAATGGTCAGGAAAGGCCTCTTGGAAGAGGTGATGTGTGACTGAAGACCAGAATGAAGTGAGGGGAAAACCAAGTGACATCTGGGAAAAGAGCATTGTAAGCAGAGGTGACATTAAGTGCAAAGGCTTGAGGCTGGAACAAGATCATGTGTACAGGAACAGCAGTGAAGCCCAGGCGGCCATAATGGAATCAGTAACAAGGAGAGCTCCAGGAGATGAGGTCAGGGATAAACACAGGATAGATTTTATTGGGCCTTGGAGTTGCAGTTAGGAGTTTGGATTTTATTCTGAGTTTGATGGGGAGTGTAACCACAGGAGCCATCGCAGGTTTTGAGCAGTGAAGTACTATGATCTTTTTTTAAAAGTTTGTTCTGGGCCGGGCGCGGTGGCTCACGCCTGTAATCCTAGCTCTCTGGGAGGCCGAGGTGGATGGATCGTTTGAGCTCAGGAGTTCGAGACCAGCCTGAGCAAGAGCGAGACCCCATCTCTACTATAAATAGAAAGAAATTAATTGGCCAACTAATATATAAAGAAAAAAAAAAATTAGCCGGGCATGGTGGCACATGCCTGTAGTCCCAGCTACTCGGGGAGGCTGAGGCAGCAGGATTGCTTGAGCCCAGGAGTTTGAGGTTGGTGTGAGCTAGGCTGATGCCACGGCACTCACTCTAGCCTGGGCAATAAAGTGAGACTCTGTCTCAAAAAAAAAAAAAAAAAAAAAAGTTTGTTCTGGCTCACAGCATAATGTTGAACTTAAACCAGACACAAAAGAATGCTTGACATATAGTTCCACATAGGCAGAACTGGTCTATGCTATTAGAAATCAGCAGACTCGGCCAGGCGCGGTGGCTGAAGCCTGTAATCCTAGCTCTCTGGGAGGCCGAGGTGGGCGGATCGTTTGAGCTCAGGAGTTCGAGACCAGCCTGAGCAAGAGCGAGACCCCATCTCTACTATAAATAGAAAGAAATTAATTGGCCAACTAAAATATATATAGAAAAAATTAGCCGGGCATGGTGGCACATGCCTGTAGTCCCAGCTACTTGGGAGGCTGAGGCAGCAGGATTGCTTGAGCCCAGGAGTTTGAGGTTGCTGTGAGCTAGGCTGATGCCACGGCACTCACTCTAGCCTGGGCAATAAAGTGAAACTCTGTCTCAAAA